>VXAA01007015.1:2805406-2842573 GCA_013399115.1 Anseranas semipalmata
GGGGGGAAGGGGCGAGCGGCGCGCGCTGCTCCCCCTGCAAGGGCTCCGCGCGGCCGTTACTCGCCCGCGCGCTTCCCGCCGACGGCCTCGCAGCTCGCTCCCCGCGGGGGCTGAGGGGCCTCGTCCCTCTGTGGCGGCGGGGGGGCCGCCCCGGCGGCGGTAACAGGTGCGGGAAGTTCGGGGGAGGCTGGGGGAAAGGGCCGCTGCGCCCAGAACCGGGCTGCGGGAAGGCCCCGGGCTGGCTCCCAGCGCCTCCCAGGCCCCAGCTGTGGGTCGGAGGTGCAGTGCCGCTGCTCTGCGCGGGTGAGCGTGGGGCAGGCCCGCGCTCGGCCGGGGGCTGGGCTGCAGGAGCCGCTGCGGAGCAGCACCGACAAAGAAGGTGCTGGCTGCCCAGCTCCTGCAGCTCCGTGAGAGGCTGGCAGGGCAGGGGCGCTGAGGTTTATTTCTGTAGGTTCTTAAAGGGCTTCTCCGTTTTGATGTGAAGAGATCGCCTCAACTCATCTCGCTGTCTCCTTCCACTTTCGCTACAAAGTGCTGTCTCTTCACGTGACTCAGTTGCCCGGGACTGAATGCTTTGTCAACTTTCAGAATCTTTTGAGCGGTAGACCTGGCTTGGCTGCACTGATAGATGACGTAACATGCTGTCACTCTGATAGACCTCTTCCAGCAGAAAATGTTTGGGTGAGACGCTGGGGAGCAACTAGAGCAGTTGTAGAGGGAATGCTGGTCGCTCTCTGGGGTCAAAACCTAGCCACTGCTGTTACAATGTAGTGACTTAAAAATAGCAATAGTTATCATCTGTCAGCTTCAGAAGGGAAAACATCTGGATATGTGTAAAATGAAGAAAGTGTGGTTTCAGAAGAGAAAGAGGAGGAAGGGATATTAGTTCAGAATTTTTTGAGCCTCGTATCTGTTTGGTAAATCTTAAATTATCAACTAGATGGTGTAGTAGATAACTTTCATCTGAGTTATTTTAGCAGATGCTAGGTGTCTTCTTTGTTGCTTTTTTTCCTTGCTGTTTTACTGTTAACATCTTGTTTGCTGCCATCACTCATTTGCTGGAACTGTCATTAAAAGCTTTGAGCCCTCATCTGAAGGGATGACTGCTGTCTTTTAGTAGTAAGTTGTTTTGGTTTTGCTATGAGCAGATCTTAATCATACAATGCTAAAAACAATGGTTGTACCTAGTTGGTGATGACCAAAACCCAAGGGCTTCTTGAACTGCTAACGTATCGTGTGAACCATAGTTAGCAATAATAAATGGTTATATAAATGTGGGCAAGACTAATGTTGACAACTTGGTTTTGAGCTAGGAAGCTTGGAGGTAACCTATTTCCGAAGCTGCGCGGATAATTTTGTACAACAAACTTCGAGTCTTGTTAGTTACTGCTATGTATAGTGCAATGAGCTTATTAAAATGTGTTTGCAAATACGTGGGTAAATGTATCAGAAAGTTGTAGAAGTATTTGTAGTTACCTATTAATTGTAGTAGGTAAATGAGCACATGATGGCAATATATTTTTGAGGCTGATGGGAGCGCTAATATTTTTGGAAGTTAGGGGCATACGTGTTGTTTCTGTTCAGCCTTGAATATGAGATTACTGTCATCTCTGTGGTACTTATTACTGAGTAGTCAATGTCCAGTGAAGGACACAGTCCCGTAGTAATCAGAGTAATGTTTACACCATGTCATTCCCTGCCATAGCAGTTGTTATAGTGTGGTAGTGTTTGATTTCTGGAGAATTTGAATTAGCAATCTGCTCTGTGAGTGGAAAGGATGACATCAGTGTCGTGGTAGTGACCATCTGTTTGTAGTGCAAATCCATTCCATAATTTGGCTCTGTTTGGCACTCTTTGCGGTTTTGCTCTTGCAGTGTTGAAATGAAAATGTAGAAACTAAGCGTGTAGGCAGAGCAGTGCAGGTGCTGGTATCTTACCAGTCTTTCATACCATGAGAATGACGTATGGTAGCTGGCTGTTCACTTCTGTGAGCGTTAAACTTAGCTACTTACAACAGCCCAGGTAATCTCAGTGGAAAAGAAATAATGTATTTGTAAGGCTACAACGTAACTTGTATATAAGTGATATTAGGTGAAAGTCAGCGAGGAAAACTGCATATTCTAATTGGAAGAAAAAAGCTTTCTATTTATAATTACTTAGTTTGTAGCTGTGACCAAATGACTTTTAATTTGTATCACCTGTTATTCTGAAGTACTAGGAGTAAGTGAAAACTTGCACTGAACTTGAAAATTATTTAAAAATGTCTTAGAAATGCATCAGTTATGAAAAGAATGTGGTTTGACTTGTTTTCCCTATTATGCATAAATGCTTAGTAATGCAACCTTAAGTGTGAGCTTTTTATGAGGAGAAAATATATCACCACCATCATTCTTCTCTTCTAATCTGCCTGTATTGCAAGTTTTGTAATAATTATGTAAATTATTTTTCGTTCAGGCCTTGAAGGGAGGTCTCACAAAACAGCTAATCAATTGTCTGGCTTTAACTCTGTTTTGTTATAATCGGAAGCTTTGAGAAGTAATGAGAAATAATATAGTAAGTTATTGTGCAGTGGAGGCTCACCAGAAGGAAAGAATATCTTTAAGCCCTTAAAAAAAATCCTAAATTATTGAAGCCAAGGATTTTAAGACTTACTTCTCTGATCTTAAATATTTATGTATGATGTAAATGATACAATTGTCATGTTGAAACTCTTGATACTCTGACTTTATCAAAGCTCTCATCTCTTCATCGGGTTCACTGATCCATTATGTATTTATACATGAAGCTACAGTTGTTCACAGAAGTGCCAGCATCTTCAATAAAATGATTTGTAGGGTTGTGTTTTTCAATTGGCTTTAAAAAAAAAAAAAAAAGTAAAAATGTCCAAATGGACTTATTCCAAGCAAGAACACATCACAAAATCAGAAGTTCTAGAAATAATGCTTCTGTTTTTTTGATGCTTCATCAACACCTCTGTTACTGAAGTGTTGCATGACAGTTTCTTTATCTTTGTGATACTTCCTCTGTTAATGTTTTAAAAACTAACACTTGGGGATTTTTGGTTTTTGTTTTTCCTTTTTTTGAGGAAGAAGGGCAAGAAATATCTTGAAAGCAATATCTTTCTGATGATGAATGTGACTCTGTTCCTAGAAAGTGTGGTCTGACTCAAGCACTTTGCTCTTAAAAAATTTTGATTTATCACAATACTAATTTATCATATTAATTTGATTTATTATTATTATTATTTTCATGGATCTTACCTTTTGAAATAGATTCTTTGCCAATCCTGAAGCCCAGATCACCGTTTGGTGCCCTGTATCCTGTATTTGGAAACTGAAAACTTTTGCTTTGAGATGTTGCTGTTTGTCTATAAAGGTCTGTTTGGTACTTCATTTTTCAGAGTAGCTGAGTGAAAGTGTTGGAATTTGTGTGAGTTATTTCAATCATTTATTAACCTGATGATTATTATCTCTGTGTGAATTTAAACTTTCCTGTATACAGATTACAGCTTTGTGTATATTGTCTCTTGTAATCAAGACTGGGCGTAATTTAGATCTATTTTCTCTACGTAAGGGGTTCAGACATTCTATATATTTCCTTGGAGATGCATTGTTTTAAAAGGCCATTATGTTAAATAATTTGTTTTCTGTTTTTCTTACAATATATATCAGACAGCAGCTGATATATACAACATGATCTAAAGAATTTGTCTGAAACTTACTTCATTTCAATAAATATCACATGCATACGTTAATGTAATTAAAATTTTTAGTGCTTCATCTAGTAAGGCAGTATATTAGGGAAAATTACAATTCTTTGAGTATGAAAAAGCCAACAGATTATAAGAAACAAAGATTTTCTGTAGTGTTACTTTTCTTACAAGATGATTAATACAAAGGTATCTTCACGAAGATAGAAAGGTGTGAGGGTGAACTTCCAAAATTCAAAATCTGAAAGGATAAATGCATAAATAGAGTAGCTGCTTTTTTTCTTCATTGGCTTCCGTGGTCTTATCATATCTTCATAGATACTCTGCTACCAGACTCTGAAGAAATGTTTTGAATTCTTCAACTGGATTTCTGCAGTCTTTAGTAGAAGTGTACTGTATTACATATGGTAGTATGTGATTTGATTCAGGGTTAAGGTTATGAATTCAATTCTTAATCATTTTCCGCTCATACAAATATATTTGCCTTTAAAAATCTAGCTTAAGCATAGAATTCTTAAACTGAAAATAGATCAATTATTCTGCTTTGTTTCTTGACTGTGTTCTGAGAATTAGAGAGAGAGAGAGATGTTAATTTCTGCCTTTGAACTAGGTTTTGTTCAGTCTGTCCTTACAACAGACCTATTGTGAGATGAGTAGGTAGGACAAGTCTGGCTGTTTAGCTTTTGTCTGCCAACTCTGCGTGAGTGAACTAAACCATCCTTGTGTTGTGCAAGTGCTTATCGATTTTACACATGGGATCTAACACTTTGCTTCTTGTTTCTTGGGGTTGTGTTTTCTTTTTCTTTTTGGGGGGTTAACATTACTTGCAATTAAATAGCTGGTTTGTTTGTTTTACAGTTTGCAGAGATCGTATTGTTCCTTTTGAAAGAGGAATGATTTGGTGGTAATGGAGTGCTGCCACTGACAGATGGACTCACAGGAAAGAAGGTGAGAATGAGCAGCTAGGTGAAGCCACAGAGGCTCCCAGAAATGTGCCAGCTAATGATCGCCCTGTAAAACTATTAAGTGATGTCAACATACTCTTTATGTAACTTAAGCTGAAGGAGAGAAGAGGAGAAACTTAGCTTGAGTTTCAGTTATGTCTGGAACACTCAACTTATTAGAACAGCAACTTGTTTTGTCAGTTGATTGTTGAGACTTGTGGATGAATAGTCGTGCCTGGAAACTTAAAAGTAACATATTCTCTGGTGAATAGTAAAATCATATCTGTTGCCTCCATGTGTGAATTTTGGGTTTGGATCAACAGTCATGAAGTAGACTATTCTTTTGCTCCTTGTTTCTTCCACTAAGACACCTGATGGGTCAAGTGTTTTGGGATGGCAAAGCGGTATCTTGTAATAAATCCTGGTATTTAAATGTCCACACTTGGCTTACACTGTTCTCTGAAGAGTTAATAAATGGATAAAGCCTAAGTGTCAGGCTGCAAACTAAATTTAATGCACAGTATGTTGATGAAAGCTCTGTGTTATGTTACTTGGATTACATTACTTATCTGAATTTTAGATGACTTCTCGACTGTGACCTTTTTGTTCTTTTTCTCCTTATGTGGAGAAAGAGATTGGGGGATGAGCACAAGAGATAAGAGACACAATTCCATCTTTTGCTAGTTATTATCATTTTAAATGATTCAGAGGCAAATCATGCAAAGGTATTGTTCAGCCTGTGTACCACAACGAACAATACTTAATTAAAAAAAAATCAGTAGTCTTTATGAGTAGTGCCTTATGGCTTTTGAATGTGCTACTTCTGTGTTAAAAGTTACCCACAATGTGACCTATCAGACTAGCTTTTTCTGGGTTTGCTTCAGTAATGGAATTGTTTGTTACTTTATGCCCTTTCTTCTAGAAAAAACATTGCTATTCCATCAGTGTTCTTTCACTACCTTTTATATTTAACTTCAGGTACGTGCGAAGCTGCAAAAGCTGATTTATGTAGGTAGTAAATGACTTGACTGTTGCCAAATAGGGAGCTAAGCTTACTTTTTCCTGCAGGGTGTGTAAGAATCTATTGTATATAAAATTGGAAATGAATTTGAGGGAAAACTCTTGATTTAACTTGAAACTTTATACTGACGTTTAAAATGACTTTTTTTTTTTTTTTATACCAAGTGACTTCACAAATTGTTTAAACTTTGCTTGTCAAAGTTTAGAGAATTTCTTTCTGCTGAATGGGAGAAGTTGGTGACTGAGCATTCAAACCAGAGTTTGTTGAAGTGTTAAAGCAGCTTTGGATAGCTGCAGTCACTCCTCCGAGCCCAGATTCTTCCACAGTGTTTCAGGATTGTTTTTTTTTTTTTTTTCCCCCTCTCTTCCATTTGGTTCAATTGATTTGAATGACTGGCTCATTTGAATCTGAGAAACTCACTTAAAAAAGCCAAGCTGCTTTTTTTCTGCCTCTTAATTTCCAAAAATTAAATAATAGAAAATATGAATAAAATCTAATAACCCAGAAATGTTCCTTCTATTTTCTAACACAGGAATAGTTAATGTAAATCTCACTATTTAGACAGGAACAGAGTTGCTTACATGTAAATAGAACTGATGCAACTGTCTCCCAGCATACGCACAGTGGTGGAATTGTGTGTTAATTTGATCTCCTTCCTGTGGGCAACAAGTGGAATATATAATTGGCTATACCACTTGCAAGTAAATGCATCTTTAAAGTTACTAGTGGGAAGATCGGCTGTTTTTTTGGGGGTAGTAAAGTGCAAATGAAAAACAAAGCTAATGATTTCCAATGGAAGATTTTTGATTTCAATTTAAATAACACTTCAGATTACCAAATTGTAAGTGAAATATGTTGACTTCCTGAAATTAAAAGTGATATCTGAACTTCTAAGTCTTTCCTACATATGTGAAAAGCAAACTATATATTGCAGTACCACAGAAAACTTCAAGCTGATCCTGTGTTTCCTCCAATCTTTTTGTAGCTCAGAAGAGGCAGAAGGAGCAAAAGAGAGAGGCCTGGTCTATGTCTGGAAGGCTGGTTCTTGCTCTGTAACTCCAGAAAGGCTTTCAGGCCTCGGTGGAAAGACTGTACTACAGGCAGCCCTTGGTATAAATCATGGCTTACTTCTAACAGAAGGTAATAAATAAGTTAATTTTAAAGATTTGCAGCAATAACAAACTTTAATTATTACCGTCTTTGAGAATGTTTCTTCAATTATATCTGTAAGTCTCATGTACAACTTTTGAATGGTTAGATTTTTAGCATTGTCAGTATTTCCTTATTAGTTATAAGCCTCTTAAAACTGTGTTAGTGTAGAACTTACATGCATAGAGTTTTCCTTCATACTCTTTATATTTTTTTTTCTTTTAATAATGGCTCTGGATTTCCCATTTAAAGATGATAATGTAGTTTGAACCGCCTTAACTCAAAATGGTATTTGTGTGGTGTCTCTTATTCCAAAAGACAGTACAGCAAGAAGTTCTCTTCGTGTGCAAGAGCCTTGGTTTCCTGTGTGCTTCTGGAAAAACATGTAGCTAGCAGATGGGTTAGGGTGAGTCTGGTTTGTGTGCAGTCTGGCACTGTGAATCAAGAAAAAAGTGTGTTTAAAATACAGTTCAGTTAAGTGTTTGCATAGGTTGGCCCTTACTTACACTGATCAATGGGCCTACAGTTGTAAAGAATAAACTGGAAGTTGCTGCTTTGATTTTTTTTTTGTTTGTTTTTTGTTTTTTCTTCCCCCTTCTGATCTTTTTGAAGGAAAGAGAATTTAAACCTTTGAATGAAACTGGGCTTCAGAAAAAGATTTTATTGGTTACTGGGTTATTGGTGAGCCTGCTATAAGCATCTCTGATCTGGAATTGTTAAAGAGCTTCAGTATTTTTTCAGAACATGTTTTTTTCATAATTAGAAGGACTCTACTTGTGTGTTGCCTTATGAAGGATGTTGTTTGTGGACATGATTTACCATTTTTATCTTGCTGTGAAAACAATTGTTCATCTTTAAAATAGATTTGTGCTTTTGTTTAGAACTAGCAAAGTAACTTGAATTGGCATTGCTGTAACCTTTTCAGGTAAAAATAATGAAATATTGGAGGGGCTGCAGTACAGCACCAAACCATTGGTGTCCCCCCCCCAGCTTTCCAACTGATAGGGCAATCCTGTTTCACTGTAGGGTGGCAGATGGTACAGTTTGGTGATGCTAGATGTCTGTATGGAAAGACAGAGACTCTGCTTTGTTATGGTCTTCAAGCATGTCTGTTTGTATGGAGTACAGAGCAGGGAAAACTTGAAAGACTGAAGTATAAATTGACATTGCATATTGCTCTGTGGTATGCTGTGCTTTCAATGTAACCCAAGTTGACTTTTACTGCTGATGAGGGATGTGACCATGAAGCAACAGAGTGCATTATGTACTCAAGGTGTTTTTTCTGTAGTTTCTGTTGAGAATGTTGTTTCCTCTGAGCAGTTTGCACTGGTAAGATGCATTGCTTTTGTTCATCTGTGTATTTACTGTGAATTTGTCCTTTCTTAAAACAATAAATACATTTAACTTGAGTATAGTAGAATTTTTAGCAGAAAAGTATTACTTGGTTTAACAGTGTGCATGTATGCACAGGGTGATGTTAATGTTGGTGTAGAACTTAGTAGCAGTAGCAGAAAGCTACCAGCAGTCTTCCTATATCAATAGCCATAGTTTTGCAGAGCCAGGATTAAGCTAAAAACTGATATTTATCAGAATCTCTTTTCAAATCGTTGTATTGGCTTAACTTCATTAGAATTATGCTTTTTTCTTTTTTTTTTTTTTTTTTAATAGGTGGAGAGGTCTACAGTTTTGGAAAACTACCCTGGAGATCAGGACCAGAGGAATTGTGTGCTAATAGTCCCATTTTAGAAAATGCTCTGCTTGGGCAGCATGTTATTACAGTGGCAGCTGGCAGCTTCCATAATGGAGCCGTGACAGAAGGTGGTGTGGTGTACATGTGGGGGAACAATTCTGCTGGCCAGTGTGCAGTTGCTAATCAACCATATGTGCCAGAACCACAACCCATCAGTATTTCTGATTCTGAAACCAGTCCTCTGCTATCAGTAAGGATTTTACAGCTAGCATGTGGAGAAGAGCACACACTGGCACTATCACTAAGCAGAGAAATATGGGCTTGGGGCAGCGGCTGCCAGCTAGGTCTCATAACAACAACTTTCCCAGTGACAAAGCCACAGAAGGTAGAGCACTTGGCAGGACGTGTTGTGCTCCAGATTGCTTGTGGAGCCTACCACAGCCTGGCTCTGGTACAATGTCTCCCTGTGCAGGAAATGAAGCCTATTCCAGAGAGGTGCAATCATTGCAGTCAACTCCTCATTACCATGACAGACAAGGAAGATCATGTAATCATTTCAGATAGTCACTGTTGCCCACTGGGTGTAGCACTGGCTGATAGCCACCCAGAAAACCATGTCTTCTGTCCTTCTTTGGAGACCCTGGAAGGAAAAAGTGTAACAGGTAGCCAGAATGAAGACTCTCAGAAACCACTTGTGGAAGAACATATGCTTGTTGCTTTAGAATCTGATGGAGCAAGTGTGCTTTCCAGCAACGATGGACAGGAAGATAGTGGAATTTCTAGTCCTGGAAATATTCTGTTCCCTGACAAAAAAGAAGTGAAAGAGTACATAATCAGTTTATCAGATCACACGTTAAACGAGAGCCTGGGGAAAAATACCTGCACAGAATCTGAGCAGGTTGGTAGCTAGTAACTTGCTCTTAATGTGCTGCAAGTCGCATTGTATATGTTATGCTTGCTGTTACTCTTTTCACAAATGAAATATTCTGCTAGTTTAATGTAGCTGTGGTGTTCCTGTAGTTTCAAAGTGTTTTTTCTCTGATGGCTCTCTTCTTTGAAGTGGAAGAGGATTTTTTTGTTGAGTTGTAAACCTTCAATGTAAGCATCTGTGACAGTGCTGTAGTTTCAGCTCTCTATGGTCCACAGTACCAAAACCAAGCAAACCTATTTGCCATTCTTTTCTCTAGCCCTTTTGTGTTGTATGGGTTTCCCATTTGTCTGGGACTTGACAAATTTGACTTTAAGGTAAATCTTTCTTTTCTATACATGGAATCAGTTCTTCACATCTGTCTAATTTCTCAACATTAAAGCATTGAACAAAAGGCTTCTAATGTTAATCATGTAAGGGTGGCATAAATGTATAAACAGGGATGAGAAATACATAAATACTACTGTTTTGTGTGATGCAGAAAATGATTCAACAGTACTGTTTTGATGCTATAGCAGAACAGTAAATTAAAAACTTCTTAAAGAGCAACAGAAGATGTTTGATAAGAAGGTTCTGTTCTTAGCTCCTTGCCAAAATATTATGATTTCTATTTTGGAAAAAAAAACATTTCAAAGGAGAGAAAAAAAAAAAAAAAAAAAGGAAGATATAACCCAAAAGTTATTAGACCAAAATATAATCCAAAACTTTGCAGTGCAGTCTGGCAGTCCATAAGTACTGGATGATTTATGGTAAAGTTAACTTTGGTAAGGTAAACTGCCACTCTGGCCCAATGTGCAAAATTCAAAGTAGAATTCTGAAAATTTCTTTTGTTACTTCAGATGTTGTATGTATATCAATTTCTTTAATTGATTTTACAATTACAGTAAGAAACTTTTCAGTGGTTCTGGGGGAGAAATTTCACAGTTTAACAGCAGCTAATAAATAACTGCTTTTTTGTTATTGCCACTGCTTGGAAAAACAAAAGTAAGAAGTATTAAAAACAAAATACTGTCCCATAACTTGGTGTTTCAAAAAGTTCCATTTTCCTATTGTGAGGGTAATTTATTTCAGAGAAATAAACATCCTGTGGACACAGTTGTCCTTCCTTTTGCTTTTTGCTAATGCAAATGCATTCTAGCAGTTGTGAGCGCTCCTGCCATTAGGAAGTGACTGAAACAAGTAGTTTCATGATCTCTTTGTTAACTCCTTGTTCCTGGAATGCTTCCAAAATAGTTTCCCCTCACACAGTTCCAGGAGTAAACAAGCCTGGAATAGATGCACTGAATCTTAACACAACTGAGCATTCTCATCTCTACTCTTCATATGACACATGGATGCTCACGTAACGTTTCAGTGTTAGTAAAAACTCCTTTGTCTCTCTTGGTTTTCCTACACAAATGGACCTTACTTTTTTGTTTTGTTAGGCATGCCTTACATACATAGGAATAAAATATGGTTAAATAGAACCAATCCCAATTCTTTAGGCTAATTTGTCACAAAAAAGAGAAGTCAAAGATCCCGTTCTTTCTGGCAGGATAAAATAAGCTACGGTATTTCCCACCATGTATCGAGTGGGAAAATGGGACTTTGCTGTCTTTGAACATTGGAATTGTTTGGCAAAAATCTTGTGCATGATTTCTTATTTGGTGGGTAAATTGATTGTTGTAGGTAATGATGTACTGATACTAATAGCTGCCTTCAGTCAGTTTATCACTTATGTAACTTGATTATTGACTAAGCATTATATGGCTTCAGTAGCAGTGTAAGGGGACATATACAACAGAGTAGTCTTAAGATTGACTTTGAAAGATGAGTCAGTGAATCATTGTTTTCCGTTTCATATACCAAAAGGAGACATTACCTTTCTGTAAATACACTGTGCTCACTGATGCACTTTAATTGGCGACAAAGAAGTTGGTAATAAGCCTAAAATTAAATCCCTTTTTATATTTGTTTGCAAAGATTTTTTTGGTATTTAAAAAAAAAAAGGCACAATAACAAACAAACCCACAGCCCCTTTTGGATGAGCTATGAGGCAAGTCCAACAGATATTGTGGAAGTGGTTATGGTCCAGTCCATATCGCAGTCGTACATGGTCTTACCTTGAAAACTATGATTCTGAGGAGTAGGTTTACACCGCTGTATTACAAAAACAAAACAAAACCCCCTTCCTTACAGAGTCTTGTTCAGTATAGCTCATAATTTGATTAATGAATGCATATATCATCAGCCCACTGTTACATGCTGTCTGGTATGATATTTTGACTTTTTTCTTTGGTTCTAGCCTTCTCAAGAAGAACAACTTAGTGCTTGTATCCCTGGCCCTCCAGGTACAAGCACATCTGCCTTAAACAGCTTGGTGGCCTCTTGTGCATCAGCAGTTGGTGTGAGAGTAGCTGCTACATATGAAGCTGGAGCGTTGTCTCTGAAGAAGGTAATGAACTTCTATGGCACGCCTTCAAATGATGCAGGATCACAATCTGGCAGCGGTTCCCCAGGGCCTGAAGCTCTGAAAGACAGTCGAGAAGAGCAGGTCAGACTGGAGTCCATGCAAGGGAAGAAGAGTTCCAGTTTAGTAGATATTAGAGAGGAAGAATCTGAAGGAGGGAGTCGAAGGCTTTCCCTACCTGGTCTCTTGTCACAAGGTAAACAAACAAAAAAATTTGAAAAGTTATAATAGTGTGGATGATTATGACTAAAAATACAACATTTATTGAAACAAAAACCTCTGGTAGATGATTACCTGATTACCTTTATGAATTAACTATATTTTAGGAGTTAAAGGTGGTTGGAGGAATAAAGACTAGTGGATACTGCATGCTAATAAAATTAAAAGCATAGGGGGCTTAGGAATATTCTTCATTAGTAAAGTTAGGTGAAGTGGGCCCATTGTGGTAGTCTGGGCATTTTCTTGCAAAATGACAGCAAACTATCTTTTATATAGATTGTATAGCAGATGAAATATCTGTGGCCTCTAATCCCTGCTGCACTGAGCTGGTTTTGAGCCAGGGCCCTAGAAATATTCCAGTTTCCATTGCCAGACCTCAAAGCTGGTGATGTTCTTCCATCACAGATTTTAGTAGCGTTAATTGCTCCGAATGTGTGGTTACGTGGCTTTGTTCTGTATCAGTCTTGGATCTGAGGGGAGATTTTAGGAATTGGAACACTTATGTTTGCTACAAATATGTTTTTTTTAAAAATATACTTAGTTTTGGTTCATTTACTTCAGTGTAACTGCATAGTTCTCATATGCCTGTTATGCTTTAATAGCTGGTAAAAATTACTTGCGATCTGTCTGCTTTTAGCGCATACACTACTTCTGTGTGTCAGTAACTTATCTTTTTGCACATCAGCCTTTGTTCTCAATCTTAAACATCTTAAAGAAGCCTTGATCAATTATTTTGAATGATACTCTTACTGTGTAACATGCAGTCTATGTAAGTGATGTATTTATCTAAAGCAAACTTTTTTTTCTCTTGCAATGTTTTCAGTTTCTCCTAGGCTCTTACGGAAGGTAGGGCGGGCAAAAATGAGGACTGTAGCTCTGACTCCAACCTATAGTGGTGAGGCAGATGCTCTTCTACCATCTCTAAGAACAGAGGTATGGAGCTGGGGAAAGGGGAAGGATGGACAGCTAGGACATGGTGATGTTCTGCCAAGGTGAGATTTCTTTAAATACTTCTTTATTCAGTATGTCATTAGGAAATCTTGAGTATTCAACCTGCTTAGATTTGGTCAACTGCCTTGCGTTGCTCTTGTTCTTCAAGGTGTTCTGACCTAAGTTCTTCCAAGCAAAATGTCTTATGCTGTATTATTACTGAACTTCAGTCAGTCAGAATTTCTCCCTTGTAATTACTAGGAGTTTTGTTGATATTTTGACTTGTGTTGTCCAAACTGCAGTGAGGTTTAGCATCTACTTTTGCCCCTTATTGCCTTTTTTTGGTTTATTGCCAAAAGACTCCATGTATGTTTGCTTTTTCTAATGTTCTGTGGGGGTGGGGGGAACAAAAGGACCTTGATATCTATATGCATGTTGAGATTACCTTTTTTTTTTTTTTNTGGGTTCTGGAAATTGACAGGCTTCAGCCATTGTGTGTGAAAAGTCTAGATGGTAAAGAGGTGATTCAGCTCTCTGCTGGTGGCCATCATTCCTTAGCACTCACTGCCAAATCCCAGGTACAAGTGATTCTATCATTTATTGCTCATCTATGACATAATTGTAATGTTGAGTGTTCCTAGGTTTGTGTTTTGTTTTGCTTCTAAACTTTTTTCTGTTTATGGGAGGAGACTTGGAAGCAGTGTGTCTAATAGAATTCTAATTGTATTAAAAAGTTATATTAAAAGGTTCTGCATGGGCCATCAACATTATGTTTTAAGATTTCAATGACTTGATGCGTTTCTATTTCTATTCTCAAATTGTCTTCTCACATTCAGGAAGACGCTGGAAATTCGGGACATGCTTTGTGGTACATGCATCTTATACCTTTGATTTGTGTGTGTTTGCACACTTGAAGCATTGTACTGATACAATTCAGCATTCATCTGTGTATATAAACTGTTAAATTCTGATGTTAGGTATGTTTCTTACAGGTGTATTCATGGGGCAGTAATATCTCTGGTCAGCTTGGTCACTTGAACTCCCCAACAACAGTCCCTCGTCTTGCAAAGGTATTTTGTTTTCTGTATTTTTCTTTTAGTTTAGGGCCTCTTTCTATACAAGTGAGTGCAAAGTAACTTCTAAAAACTGACCTTATTTATGGATCTGTATGCTGTATAGTAGTAGAGTCCTTGATTTCTTTGGCTTATACTGTGACTGTGATCCTTAGATGAGCTTGTGAATAATCTACCCAAGAAATCCTTTATATAGACTTCTACTGGTTTTGACTATATTGGAGTTCTAAAACTGAGAAATGTACCTGTTTGATCTTCTTACCAAATTTCACTTCTGCGTTACAGTTGGTTTCTCTGCTACAGAAGTTGAAGTACTGAAACTTTTATGTTTTTATTCTAAATGATTGCTTCTAGCTTTTTTTAGTTCTGCTAGGTCACGACTATATTTGTTACTGCTGTGTTTCTAGAGCTGTTGGTTCAATATTGCTGGTTTGGTAGTGGGGTTTTCAGTTTGTTTTGAACTTTTCATTACATTGAGTGAATAGCCAAATAATGATTTTTGGGTTAGACCGGACCCTTGACTGTGTTTTCTGGTGCTTATTTGTCTTAATGGAAAACTATCTGCAGAGTTTTCCTACTTAGGTGTTATGCAAATTAAGGTACAGGATGTTAGCTGTCTCCCAGATTTATGGATTTCCCAGCCAAATATAGAGGAAAGAATAGTGTCCTAACTTTCAGCAAACTCACCTTATGCCTACTTAAAAATAAAACTGGCAAAAGGCAAAAAAAAAAAAAAGCCATTAGAAAGAAGACTGGAAAGAGAGATCATTTTCAGTGAAGTACAGGAAATGTATTTGTTACAAGACAGTGATGTTGAAAAATTACCAGTTATTGTAATACACTTGCTTGTTGTCAGGTGTATTACTGTGTGTGTGCGCGTGTGTGTGTAAGCCTTAGGTGCTCCTCTTCCAACCTCAGGTGGTGATTTCTAATGTCTTCTCCTTCCTCATGCATTACAGGTGTGTGGTGATGGTGTTTGGAGTACAGCAGCAGGACCAGATTATTCTCTCTTCTTAGCAGATGAGGAAGACTTCCAACCTGGATTATATTACAGTGGCCAAGAGACACCAACAGAAAATGACTTGTGTGAAAATAACTGTTCTAAGAGTCCAGTTTTGTTGCTCTCCTGTAGTAAGGTGAGTGGTATTTCCTTTAAGTTAGTGCAAATCACACTGATGCTTTTTGGAAATGGCACAGTGCTGGTTGTTCAACTAGCTTTAAGGGTGTCAGGTCAGGTGACTGATTCCTAGCAGTCAAATCAGAAGCACAGCTCATGGAGGCAGAGGGGAGACTTAACTAGTATTGTTGCTTTCCCTGTCTGTTCCCTGGTCTTTCCTTGTGCTTGAGAAGCAAGAAGGTGTTTCTGGTGTGTCTAATTCATTTCCTGCCATGTGTGCATGCTGCAGAAGTGCACCCTCATATCATGCACTATCTTCATGTGTTTATTCTTTGGTCCTATTGCTCTTCATTTTCCTGTTGTTTCTTAAGTGATTGAAGGCACTGCATGCTCTGTTCAATTCTACTTCCTATGCTTTTTGTGTGTGGGCAGAAGGTGCCTCTGAGTTCTGCACAGTTTCCTTCCCCAGTGTCAGCCTTTCTCATGGGTGTAAAGGGGGAACAGAACAAAGGCACTAAAATGTGCATTTGCATGTTTATGGGAGAGAGGAGGTGACCCTATGCAATTTTCATCATCAAGCTGAATCTTATTGTAGGTATTGAGAAGCTGGCTTGAGGTGAGGGAGCGTTTACTTTGATTCCCTGTCGTCTTGCAGTCTCTTTGTATGATTCAGACCAACCTGAGTTTAAGGTAGCAAAAAGGAGATGATTTAGGTAGACAGCAGCTCTTTTGTCTCAGCTGTTCTGGGTCTCATTTCTACCTCCCTAGGTCTAGCAGAATAACAATTGGAGAGGGGGTTTGAGGAGGAAAGGGATTTATATACTGGGTCCATGCATATGTATATACATGCATTCATGCATGGGCGCACACACACTCTTATCCGTTCTTACAAGACTGTTGCTAGACGTTTCCTTCTCTTCTTTTGCGGGGTGACATCTCAGTCATGTCATCATGAGATGATCTAGTAGACTGTCTAGTTGACTCTTGCATATCAAAATTGTCCTGTGGGTTGCTTGTTGAACACTACTGGCTCAGTGTTTCTAAGGAATCCTATATTTAACAAAAAAGAAATACAAATAAAGCTCAAACACTAAATTACGCTATGGTATGGCATCTGAACTAGAATTAATGAGGAGACACAGTGCATTAGTGGCACTCATGCTGACCTTAGAGAAGAATTTTGCCTCCAACAGCTGTGAGCTACAAGTGGTATTAGTGTAGGTATTAGTATTAGTCCAGTTTATTAATGCTGTAATATTGCTCTTATCAGTAAACTGGCATCTTTCACATTGAGAAAGAACTGCGATTCAGAGTGCAGTCATTATATTAAACCCTTTATTCTTACTTCCTAATTAATGGGAAAAATAGCTGATGGGATATTATGTTGATATCAACATTATTGACACAGGCACGTTCTAAAACTGACTAAACTTTCCCTTTGTTGTATGAGCAATGGTTGTATGAGTTGCCTTACAAGATGGTCTCTGTTTTTTAGACTGTCAGTACTAGCATAATGAACAGAACTGACTATAAATGTTTCTCTGACTTTATTAATCTTATATTAACACAGTATTGATTGGAGTGCCTGACACTAGGTATTAACTACCTACAGTGACACTTGGCACAAATAAAGATATCCTTTATTCCGTATCATCCTAATTTTTACTATTTTTCTTTTACTTTCAAATTTAACCTTTTTTTTTTTTTTTTCCCTCTGTTTTTCAGATAGGATACATAAGCAATGTGATAGCTGGTGGTGACAACTGTTTGGTCTTGGTAGACAAAAACATAATGGGATATATTGCCAGTTTGCATGAGTTGGCTTCTACAGAGAGAAGGTTTTATTTCAGACTGAGTGAGATCAAATCTCAGGTTCTTAGACCTCTTCTAGGTTTAGGTAAGAACTTCTTCTTTTAATATTTTCTTTGATGTTATTTCTCCTAAGTTCTATAATAAACTTCTTTATGCAAAATTTAAGTCATTACATATTTTTTAAGTTAAAGCCAAGGTCTTTTTCCTTGTAGTCTAAAATGATTGAATTCCAAATTCTGGATAATGTTGCTAGGAAGTGAAATGGCCAATAAGACATCTAAACAGCTCGATGGGGTAATTCTATTTCATTAATGGGTGCACTTCTTTGGTAAAGTAAGCTAAATCGCTTTCTGGTCTGTTACAGATAATTTGGGCAATGCAAATACAATCCAGTTGTTGCAGGAAATGGCAAGCAGGTTCAGCAAGCTATGCTATCTCATCGGTCAACACGGAGCTTCTTTAAGTAGCTTTCTTCATGGAGTAAAAGAAGCCAGGAGTTTGGCCATCCTGAAGCATTCCAGTCTCTTTTTGGATAGTTACACTGAGCAAGTATCCAATTCTCTAATCTTGAGTGTCTACAGGCTTAATCTACTGACTACAGCAAGCCCTGAGTTAGGAGGAAGTGGATCATAAGGAAAGCTACATAAGAAACTATCATGCAAGTTACATTCTTGCAATTTAAAATGTATGCAGAATTTTACACAGACTAATTCATTTTGTAGTTAAGCTATACATTTCAAACTCTTTGCCAGTGGAGCACACTGGACAGTTTCAGTCTTCCTAATGTAAAATTCTGTACAAACATTTCTTTGGTTGCTGCATAAGTAACTGTGAAGAGTGACGTGTTTGTTACTTAATAGTTGAAGATCTCATAATATAATGCAATAGAGTTGCTATTGGTAGGCCACGAAATAAAAATACCTTGGGGGCATTTACTGTGGTTACAAAATGTCTTTTCAAAAGTCATTAACTAAAAATTATTTCTCAGAAGAACAGTTCTTCTGTGCTGGTTTCTGCTAAATAGCTAGCATCACACCTTTCACCCAGAAGACAGCTGCGTTACTGCTCAAACTTTGGTCTGAATTATCCTGGTTATTATTTTTTTAGCTTAATTCCTCTGGGAGAGGAAGTCTATGCAATTACACTATTTGTTGTCTTTCTCCTCAGAAATTTCAGTAGTTAGTGGATAACTTCATCCAAATTTAGCAAAAATCTCATACTTCATATCTACTGGCTTTGTGAAAAATACTGGCTTAACAGAGGGAAGGGTCTAAAAATGTTCTATCTGAATGTAGTCTTAGTTACTAGATAACCAAAAATCCCTAAGGGAGCAAAATGTCATGATCATAAACTCACGAGCTTCACTTGTTATGCAGTAGCATTTTGAATGTGCAGCTAGTTGCACATTCTTTAAACACAAGTACAACAGTTATCACTTCTACTGGGTCAGTGATAAACTTATGCCATACCACCCTGAAAGTTTTCATCTCTGTTTATCAAATCAGTTGTTCATAACTGTGACTGAGTATTTTGTCCATTTCTTCCATACTTCAGTTTTTCTTTTAACCTGGATATCTAGAACTGGTTCTCATTATTACTCGGATTAGTAGGGTTTCTTAATTTCTTTCTCTTCCCTGTCAAAGGCTGAAATGTCTAATATCTGTTCTTTGGTATTGCCTGACTTCTGCTCTTCCCCTTTGTTTTCTTAATGCTTTAAACATTTTTCTGTGTACAGTATCAAACCTCTGCACGCTCCTCAGTGGAGCATATTGAGCATCATTCAAGGATCCATCAAGCCACATAAGTATTATCTGTTAATTGGGTTAAACTGAGACCTCTGCCCTTGGTTGAATGGTGTTTTTGTTAAAAGGGAAGGAAGGAAAGACTCTGGAGGTCATCTGGTCCACCCCCCTGCTCAGGAAGGGCCATCTAGAGCAGGTTGCCCAGAACCATGTCCAGATGGTCCAAATTTTTAACTAATTTTCTTTTTTGGTGGGTGAAAGAGAGAATTATGAATAGCAGGAAAAAAAAAATCCCATCTCTAATATAATTAGAAGCTAGCAGTATTAAACTGTTGAAACAGATGTCCTGTTCTGTACGTGCCCAAATTTGGGGAAAACAAACAAAAAAGTTCAAGTTTCTCTTGCAAAATAATTCTTCTGTGTTGTGCTAATGGCAACAGCAGTGTAATAGCAGCAGGAATAATAATGCATGTCCTGTCCTCCATGTGGAAAGTGAATACTCAATGTTCCGGTAACATGGGGTATTTCAGTGTTTGATATTTTCTCAAGTACTTAGACCTGGGGGGACAAGGGAGAATGGTTTTAAACTAAAAGAGGGAAGAGTTAGATCAGATGTTAGGAGGAAATTATTTACTCAGAGGGTGGTGAGGCACTGGAACAGGTTGCCCAGAGAAGCTGTGGATGTCCCATCCCTGGAGGTGTTCAAGGCCAGGTTGGATGAGGCCCTGGGCAACTTGATCTAGTGGAAGGTGCCCCTGCCCATAGCAGAGGGGTGGAACTAATGGTCTCTAAGGTCTCTTCCAATCCAAGCCATTCTGTGATGATTTTGATAACTTGTATAGTAGTTAATACAGATTTAATTGGTATACTGTTGGAAATTACAACAGTTGCTATTTCCACGTATGTTCTTAGTTCGAAATTGAAGCTTTCTTTTTCTTCACCATTTTAGGTACTGTACTTCAGTAACAAATTTCCTGGTAATGGGAGGATTTACACTCCTTGCAAAGCCAGCAATGTAAGCAAACCTTTACCATTATCTGGAGTTTTTTGATCAACTAGTGAAGAACTGTGTTTTAAAGAAGCATGTGTGTGCATATATAGTAATGAGTATGCAGTGACTTGGCCTCAGCATACTCGAGTACAGTAACTCGTTTTCCATCAGATGAAGGAAAAATCACTCACTCTTAACTGTGATAACAATTCAGGTTAAAATATTGCTGAATGAGTTCAATTGCTTTATCTTGAAGGTGTGGAGAGAGGAAGAAAAAAAAGCATAAATGATTGTAAATTGGTTGAAAGAAGCCTAAATAGGTTTCAGATAATTCTTGAAAGCTTAGCCTTGAGGTTGAATTTGGGTTATCTATTCAGTGTTTGTCAGTATTTTATTCTTTCAGATGTTGCTGTCAAGAAAATACAGAACAGCAAACTTTTCTTTAAGAATTAGTGAGAGTAGACATTGTGAATTCATTTGAGTTTGAATTCTTTAAGTTTATGGAAGCTCTCTAAAGTGATGCAAAAATAACATCTCTGCACGTGTATCTTCTGTGCTTTACTTAATGTGTAGATGCTCTTAAGTGTGAATAAGGAATTGTGCTTTTAGATCAAAAAGTAGAGCCTCTTCTCAGTTAAAAAGTATTTTTGCCTAGGAAATTAATGATACTGTACATTTTTCAGTCTAGTGCTGTGAAGAAATTGTTGCAGTGAAGGTTTTTTTAACTGATGTGAGAGGAATTACCAGCTTTCATTCCTTCCTAAAGTCTCCCATCTTGGCGTGATTCTGTTACAGTTCTTTATGGAGCACTTTGAATGTAGCATAAGCAATGGTACTGAAATTTCTTCGAAATATCAGAGTGCCTAATACAAGGAATCATCTGCACCTGAGGACTACTGCTAATGACTAAATACAAAATCCCACTGCAGAGACATTCAGAATCTTTCCACATTAGTAAAGATTCTTAGAGTGAATTGTAAGAAATCAGAGGTCAAATATAAGCGTATTTGTAATTAACAATGCGAAGTTCTGGATGCTGAAATTACGTGTACTGAATTCTTTGCATCAGTTGTCACTGTTTGGTATCATAGCTTCTCCTACTGCAACCAGGGTCTCATTAGGTGAATAAAACTTTTTCAGGTTCTGAAACTTCAGGGAGGAGATGTCTTAGAAGTTTTGTCCTTTAACTTGCAAAGGGAAGTTAAGAATATCTTCGCTGATAATGATTTTTGTTTTTCCAGATAAGTACTGTCTCAGTCAATGGTTAATGATGATGTCAGCCTGTCTTTTATGGATATTCCGCAATATGAACATGTTATGAATAGTCCCAACTTAAAAAAAAAAAAAAAAAAAAAAAAAAAAAAAAGGGCTGGTTAGCTTCAATAGGAAGTTATTTATATACGTATATAGTATATAGATGTTTATAAGCATATATATACTTAATGTTATGAATCCATTATTATTGACACTTTTCCATGGAAAGACTTCCATGTGAGGATCTCGAAGCACTTCAAAAATGCAAGCCATCCAGTTAAGTGGTTAACTTGGTTTAAATTTACAACTAAATTAAATGGTTAAATCTACAGCTAAGAAATACAGTCTTCTCTCTAAAGAAGACTTTCTCCTTAATGCTTATTGAACAAGAGAGTTCTTAAATATCATTAGCAGACATAGACAAGGTACATTAGTAAGGTGCCATTTCACACATCAAATTAATCATGTAGAATTTGTAGAATTCTTAGGGACCCTGCTGTGCAATTCTCTGATCTGGTTCTTTGTCCCTGGGGCTTGCTTTCTCAGCCTCATCTGATTCTTGCAGCTTGTGGTTTAAATGCTTCCCAGCTGGATGTGTATTAACACAGATGTGTCATGTGCCAGCACGTGTGCACATAGATACGGTGAAGGAGAGGGAAAAGTATGTTTGTTTTCATTTTAGTGAAGAAATCCTGGTCTTGTATGCTAATGCATTGTCTTCAGAATCATTTCCCTCTTCTTCTCTGAACTAGATTAGTTCTACCTCTTGGAAATCAGACTGAGGATTGAACAGATTTCCTGCCTTTCCTTGAGGTAGGATGTAATTTTTCTAGTTAGGGGAAAAACTGCTCAGTTTCCTTGAACAACAGGGGTGGGGAAGAGACTATCTGGAGATATTTAGGAAAGTGCACTGGAGCAAAGTTAAAATTCATTCAGGCCTTCTTGTGTGAGTCAACAGTGTTAGAAACTCACTACTTTAGCAATAATGGGGAATTCATTCCACCTATTTTTAGCTCTTTTACTGATCAAGTGTCAAAGGGGAAAAAGGCAATTAGTTACTCTCCAAGTGGGGCAACTTAGCTTTCTTCAACCGATGTGATGACTGAGCTTGTGAGAGCAGGAGTTAAGTCCTGTGTTGCAGTTGGTAGAGAGCTACTTGATTTTGTTATATTATGTCCTTAAACTAAACTGGGAATAGGTTAATAAGCAGCATGCATTTGCCTTTATAGTTTTTATTGGTTTATGAAAATCCAAAAAGGGGCATTCTGTGCTAGTGTCGGTGCTCATGGTTGTAAAACATCACTGATGTCTTACTGTCTTTCTTCTCTCCATCTGTTCCCCAATGGCTCTATCATTTAGAGACTTCTTGAGTAAAAACCAGGAGCTGTTGCAGAAACTGTCTGAGAAGAATGAAGAAAACCTGCAGCTAGTGGAAGTTCTGAATGCTCTGTTTTTCATGCCATTTGGAAGACTTCATAATTATGCCAGAACTTTGCTAAAGCTTGCCACATGTTTTGAAGTGGTAAGCTGTCTGATATCTATATCTGAATAAATATGCACACGAGACTTAATGGCTTGGAGTAACAGTGTGAAGCAGAAGCTCTGTGATTAGAAGTAGCTTAGCCCTCGGTGAAGCTACCTTGGACTTCGATTTGCTGCAGGGAAAGATCATGCATGTTTACTTGCACATTCTTAAACCACACTTGCACAGATCACATGACAGGCAGAAACTTTTGTTACTCTGCCAGAACTTGTTGGTGTGCTTGAGTGCTTAATTGCAAATATATTATTTTGATGTTTGCCTATTGCTTTTCAGCTCCATCTGGCATTGTTAGTGTAGCAATCCTTGGCTTTAACACTCTACTAAAAATACTGTGTTAATATTAGATAGACTTTTACTATCCATTTACATGTGTATAACTGCATTCTTTTGAAAGCAGAGATGACTAACCACAAAATAACTGCTTGTACATTAATCCCAATTTAGTTAAAGTATTATTCCTGAAATTATTAGCACTTTTTTGGTTACATCTTGTTAAGCTGCAAGAAAGTAAATCATGTCATTGTATATTAACTATTCTGCTGTTAGTATTCATGGAACTTTTGTGATTTAAAAACTCAGCACATGTGACCAAGAAAATACCTTCGCTTCCATTGTTATTAACCAGACCAACCATCATACACGTGATGCTAATTTAACAAAATGAGCTGTTGCGTTGCAGCTTGGTTAGTGTTATTGATACAGGTCTGCAGAAACTCTCTCATGTTTGCTTTGCCTTGTACCCTGTAGGCATCTCCAGAATACCAGAAGCTACAGGATTCTAGTTCTTGTTATGAGAGCCTGGCTGTCCATCTTAGCAGGAAAAGGAAAGAAGCAGAATATACACTTGGCTTCTGGAAGACCTTTCCTGGGAAAATGACGGTATGATGACAATTGTCAGTCCATTAGTAGGTGGCATATCTTGCTGTTAACATTATCCTCTGCGTCTATTATTGATGCCACTCTCAGCTGTAGTTCCCATTTTTCTGCCTTGTGTTGCCGTAGTACTCTAATTTTAGAAGCGTTTAGCCTATGAAAGGTTACTATGAAAGCTAAGTAGCACTGACCTTAAATCACAGTCAAGAGAAGTAAGCTTCTGTAACTTTCTTTAACCCCTACCTGTAGGATTCCTTGCGGAAGCCAGACCGTCGTTTAATCTGTGAAAGCAGCAATAGGGGGTTGTCCCTACAGCATGCTGGAAGGTTCTCTGTAAACTGGTTCATCCTCTTTAATGATGCTCTGGTACATGCTCAGGTAAGCGAACTTGTATCCAGGAACAAAGCTTTTTCCGTTTCAAACATGACTTGTTTTTCATACAGTGAAGGTAAGGTTTTGTACCATTCGCTGTAGTATTGTTTGAACACAAAGTGGTATTTTTTCATGTTTGCTAATGAATTTAAAATGATCCAATGTTTTCTTTAAACATACAGTTGCTATTGGCACGGTTTCTGTTAGCTATTTCTGGGAGGAAGCTGCATACAAAGAGCCTGTAAAGCTCAGTTTTCCTCTGTTCTCAAAGGAGAAAAAAAAAGTTCAAAAAAAGTATAGGGCAAGGGTAATGGATCAGTCAGTACTCAATGAAGTTTCCCTTTTCCTTGCCTGCAGTTTTCAACCCACCATATTTTCTCCTTGTCCACACTGTGGGTAGAAGCTCTTTCAGAAGAAGCTGGTAATGTGTGAGTATTATTGATTGTGATGCTGAAATAGTCAGATGTCTTGTGTGTGAGGATGAGAGTTTTGTAACCAATTATTGTAAACTAGGAGCAGAATGGGATGGATGCGATCATGTCTACCCCTCTTTCTTTCAGAATTTCTTATTGTATTTCTGTCTTTTAAAAAAAAAAAAAAATAGTTGTGTGTACATTAAAAAGAGTAAGGTAGAGTCAAGAGGTTAGGCAGCAGTCTTTTCTGCTTCTTTTTACTGATGACCTAATATTAAAGTGAATGCTGGCTGGGTTGGGGGAAGGGGGATGAAATATTCATACTCTAAGAAACATTGCCTTTTTTGGGGGATGAAATTTCACTAATTAAAATACCCTCCCTCACCCCCCTCCCCGTAGGAATGGATTGAAGATTACAACACCAGAAGAACAGTTTATTCTGCTTTCTTCAACACCACAGGAAAAGGTAGGCATATCTATAAATTTTTTTTCATGACTTCAGTGATATGAATGGGTTTTTTCTCTCCTACTGTAAACCTAAATAGGGAGAAGTATTGCCTAAGTATTCACCAAGAATGAAGTCTTCCTACAACTTGATATACAGGTTAGCAGTGCTACAATTTACAATGTTTTACTGCAGAGCACAAAGGAGATAGCTGTGGTTGCTGTAAAGTAGAGATTCAATGCAAAGACAGATGTTAGCTAAATTCTGTGGTTAAAACTCTGTTTCAGACCAAGTGGCTGAGGGCAATAAGCCAAGCAGTGGATCAGGCCCTTAGAGGGACTTCTGACTTAATTCTATATGGAGCTGGTGGGAATGTTTCAAGACAGGAACCTCCTATTTCTCGCAGTGCCAAATACACCTTCTATAAGGACCCTCGATTTAAAGATGCTGTTTATGATGGGAGATGGCTTTCAGGAAAACCCCATGGCAGGTAAAAGCATTTGAACCTAATGGTTGAAAACAAAATGAGGTGTTTGCTGTATCAATAAGTAAACTTGATCACAGAAGTTAGTTGGGAAGTGCTATGTGAACTGACTATCTGGTACATGTGTATGACTTTGTGTATTTTCCAGAGGGATCCTAAAGTGGGCTGATGGAAGAATGTACTCTGGGACTTTCCGGACTGGGCTAGAGGATGGGTAAGATCTCCCACTGTTTGTGGAGACAGAGGTCAAGAAATACCTTTTGTTATAGATTATAATTAAGATTTATAAGAAGATTGTAAGTCCTATTAATTAAAGGTTTTGCAGTGAATCTCATTGACTCAAGGTTATGTATATTAAGATTTCTCTGTATATTGATACTTAGATAATCTCATTTATCCAGCAGTATGCTAATTGTCTTCACAACAGACTCTGTAACTGCGTGATTAAAAACTTCCTCTTTGATAAAAACCCAAACTAATTGGGGTAATCAGCTGCAGGATGGAGGGAGGGAGTAGTAAAACAGTTGAGAAAGAATGGGTAGGTGGTGTAAACTCCTAAGAAGAGGAACCCAACTGAAAACTCCACAGTCAAGTTTTCTTCTGTATAGGTAACTTTTTGTTGTAGTGGTCTTTCAAAATGTCCTGTTATCACTGTTTTATTTTTTCCATCTGGAAAAGGCAGTGCCTTTCATACAGTGTCGTGATTGAACTTCTCTAAATTTTTTCTTGCTTTGTTTCTGCTGGAGCAGAGATTTTAACATTTTGGAAGGAGGTGACAATCTTGAATTAAGCCTTTGGGGTTTGGTTGATAGAAACAAAATGAATGAGGAGAGTGTATGATCCTGGTGAGTAAGTTAAGTAGTTCAGAGGAGTTTGAAAATAAGTTGAACAGGAGTCCTGGACATTAACAAGTTATCTTGTGAAACAAGTGAGACCACTTAAAAGTAAATTAATAGTTTATTATACAGCTTTGAGTTAATCCATTGCTAGGAATCCACTTAGGGCATTATTGAGACTAAAAGATTAACTTCTTTCCAAAGGCATTTTTAAATGAATCTAGTAAGCAGGCATCTCTAATGGTCAGGGTTAAAATATCTGAGGAGTCCTATTGGCTTCCAGCTTTATTTTCAAAGTATTGAGTTGGAGAGGAAGCTGAAATGTGGTCAGGCTGCAGGCAGATTTTTTAAAATGCACCTTAGTTACTGGCAAATTTCAAACTACAAAACCAGATTAGAGTTTTGGTCATTTTTAATTAGTAGGTGTAACTAACCATGGTGATTTTGGATATTTTGGATATTTTGGTGTTGGAGATGGAAATATTGCAAACAAATTCCCAACAGGAATAAATGGATTCATATTTAGTAATAATTGCTATGACTATCAAATGCATAATGTTGTATTTCAGCATGCATACTGAAATGTTCTCAACACTCAGAGATAGTAATGTGTTGTTGGGGTAGACATGCTCTCAGGAGAGTCTTCATAATGGATTTTAATCTCTTTACAAGATCAAAACCAACAAATAAAAGTTGTCTGTTCAGGCATACTGAAAACATGAACAATTCTGTGCAAGTGTTTGAGCATGATTGGAAGCTAGCATTTTTTGTTTGTTTGTTTGTTTTAATGTTGTTTATAGCAGTGTTCTCATCTTTCCCTGGAATTAAAGGTGCATTTGAGTTATCAACACTTGAAGACAGCCAAGGTAGACATAGGGTGTGAGAAGACTTGTAGCCTTTACAAAGCTGAGAAGAATGCTGCAGTGTGGTAGATAGGGGAACACATACAACAATGTACCAAAATCAAACAGGAGAAAAGCAGTACAGACTAAATTCACCTAGTGATGCTGAAATTCCTGCTTTCTCTCTTTAAATAAATAAATAAATCTGTAGCTGTTGTATTTAGAGATGCACTAAAAATATAAAGCACGATGATTTTAGAATGGGTGTGTGGTGTCTTTTTTTCTTTTTTTGATGAAACATGTTATTGTTATAGCTGCTTGTGTTCCATTTCTGTGCACTGACAGGTATGGTGAATATAGAGTGCCAAACAAAGCCTTGAATAAAGATGACCATTACGTGGGGTATTGGAAGGAAGGCAAAATGTGTGGGCATGGAGTCTACAGGTAACGTAGCACTTGTGTTGCCCTCATTGCAGAAGGGAGAGCAGGGCTCATGCTCTGGCACGCTGTTCCCTTACTAAGCCCCTGTATGTAGTTTTCTAGTTGCATTTCAGACTTGTGATTATAATTAGCTTGGCTTATTTTCTACTTTGATTTTGGTAGATTGCTCATAATTGTACTCATATTGTGTTCTGTTGTTAATATCTATTCTAATGTTGCTACCACTTTCCAATAATTCATTATATTCTTTTTTCTGAGAGATAAATATAACCTCTAATAGCCTTGCTTGCTGGGGAGAGGTTAGCTTTAAAACAACAAAGCATCAAATAACTTGTATTAAAAGCTCAGTGATATCCCAAATATACTTTAAGTTTTCTGCTTGGTGTGGCTGCAATATAGTTCTTGAAAAAAGAGAGAGTTGAGGGAGGGGAAAAAAGAGGGGCGGGGCAGATTATGGGAATGTTACTTACTCTTTTTTTCATTATAGCTATGCTACTGGTGAGGTATATGAAGGGTGTTTTCAGGATAACATGCGTCATGGCCATGGTTTGCTGCGCAGTGGGAAGCTGACCTCTTCCTCTCCCAGTATGTTCATTGGACAGTGGACTATGGATAAGAAGAGTGGTTATGGGGTTTTTGATGATATCACAAGGTAACGCTTCAGTTGCTTGAATCCTTAAACCCTGGTGTGACATACAGTTTCAGAAAGAGTAGGAAAGGATTTGATGTGGTAGTAGCAGTGGTACTACATGTGTATCTTATTTTCTTATTTGTAGTAGGCTTTCTGGGTTGATAATCTAAAAAATGGATCTAAAGATCACGTTTTGTTGCTGCATCTGAAGTAATTTTTTTTTTCTTAAGCCCTTCTTTCCTGTCATATTCTTGCCTGAAAGCTAGCACTGGATATGGTACCTTATTGAGGGATATTGTGTTATTGTTGAAAGTTTTTTGTGAATTTTACGAGAGGAGTATTCTTCCGTCTTAGGCCTGTAAGACTGAGTTGTTCAGTGACCTGATATACAGGACTAGGTAAACTTCAGCTCAGGCTCGGGTGTTCCGTTCCCTTATTCTGTCAGCACAATGGAGGGAAGATGCTTCCTCTCAGAGCAGTTTAGTGAAGGTTTCAGAAACAGAATTGTTTCTGAATTGCACTGAATATATACAGTAAACGCTGTCTGAGCACAGATCAATGTAGACTGTCTTCTCGGTCACCAATTCAATACTGCTGTCTTCCTGAAAAGAGGTCTTTTGGTGAGAGCCCAAGAAACCTGGTTTGGTTTAACTGGACTGAAAGCCCACTTATAAAGCAGAACAGTAAGAGGACTGGAGGGGAAAGAGATGTGTGTCTGTTTTCTGCAACAGAGCTATTTTAACATCTCTGGGTATTATCTCAGTTTTGCATTTAGTCTTGATATGTGGTAGTGGTGGTTTTTTTCTTATATTCTAGGGTCAAGATGTCTCTGCATGCCTTACTCATTTATCTAAGACAAACTAAAGAGATGGGAGCTTTTCTGGTGGATCCACTCACCTTCAGAATTTGCATATGTAGTGGCAGTTCATGGGGGTGGGTGAGGGAGGGAATGTGGCATTTGCTTTCTATTCCAGAGTTGCTCAAATCAGAGTCATTTTCCTTCTGATCTCAGAAGGATATAAGAGTATGTTTGTGGCCAAAGGATTTATTTTCTTCACTTCTTACTCTTAAGCCCAAGCAAATAAGGCGTAGCTGCAGAATCTTATTATAACTTGCTGTCACTGTTGCAAACTAGTCATTTGAGCTAGTCGGACAGACTTCTGCTCTGTCATGTATCTATCTGGTAACTGCATATGCTGCATCTGTCTCTTTAAGAAGCTGTCACCCAACAGAGACCCCTGTAGCAGGCATGATGAATCAGACCAGCATCCTGCTACGTTGTGGGTCTAAACAGCTGGAAGATATCCCTGAATTGAAATTAATGGCTGGATTTGGTCTTTTTAATGAGACCATAATTTTGGGGGTACTACAATCAAAATGCTCTGTAATAAGTAGAGTTCTACTAAATCATCACCGGTTTCCCTCTAAAAGCAAACAAAATGTCCTTGATAAGTTAATTTTGTTTATTGTTTGTGTACTGAAAACATCATGTTCTTTTCAGAACAACTAAAAGAGATTGTTTCAAAAGATTTGGGACTTCCACTTAATTTCAAACACTCTCATCTGACATCTGTGGACTTAACACTCACAAAAAAGTATTTTAAATAGTCTGAAAGAAGTGGATGTTTACTAGTGAGAAACCTTTAATTGTCTAATCATTTTTTTTCTTAGCATGACCTTTGCTTAGCTATTACCAGAAGCTTGCTACACTATGGCCTGTTTCCTTACAATTTTTGTGCTCTGTTATTTTCAGAATGTCGTACGACTTTGTAGGTCTCCCTCTTACTCCCCAAGTAGAACAGTTTGACTTCTTTTCTTTATTATCCCCTTAATTTGAGTCATTTGAGTTTCGGTAAAGAAATAAAAGCTTTAGCAACAAACTGTCTAAAATAAGCTTATTGCATTTGTTCTAAACAACTGTCAAATATGTGGGGTAGATGCCAAGTGAAGCTGAAGATTTCTTCTCAGATACAACTTGTTTGCTGATCTAGATGAGATTTAAGTTTCCCCATTTCTTATTTGCTGTAACTACAACTTCAGTTCCTTTGGGTAGGAACTGGGCTTAACTGGGCTTTAACACTGTTTCACATCATCAGGAAGAGTTTTCTAGGATGTAGCCAATTTGTAATGTGAACTGAGAAAGGAAGTTCCTTGTGGTTTCCTTCTATCAAAAAATCTTACTTCTGTTAAGCTAGTGCAACTAGATATACAGCACTTGCTTCAAGTCTGCCAGACTCTTTCTTAATGGTTTCTGTAATGGTCGTATACCCCAATAAAGCCAAAGAAAGAAAGGATATAAATGTACTACTTAAATTGTATTATTCCTACTTCATTTTTCTTCAGAGGAGAAAAGTATATGGGAATGTGGCAAGATGATCTTTGCCAAGGCAATGGTGTTGTGGTTACTCAGTTTGGATTGTATTATGAAGGAGCCTTCAGCACCAACAAAATGATGGTGAGTTGAACACTCGACTTTGTGCTATAGTGACTTGTCCTCAAGGTATGGTGGCTTTTTGGAGTAGATGAGTGGTCACACCTAACAGTATAATGTTAGGTTGTGTAAACCTTCTGTTCTTCTAACCTTCTGTTGTCCCGTTTGTTTTATTTTTTTATTTTTAACTGTCTATATAATCCCTGCTCTGTTTTACCTAGGACTACTACAGAAGCTGCTTTTTAAAAAAAAATCACTATTTGGTAGGAATTATTAACAAATATATCAGTGTATCTTTAGATCTGCAGTCTGGTCTTCATTATAATGACTGCTCTGTGTTATTTGTGATTCTCTTTACAGGGAACTGGCATTCTGCTTTCTGAGGATGATACAGTCTATGAAGGGGAATTTTCAGATAACTGGACTCTGAGTGGAAAGGTTGGTGTTAGTCATTTGTTAATTGTTCCCATCTTTTTTTTTTTTTTAAATATATATATCTATATCTTTTCTTGTACTTTGTTTCTCAATGGATTTCAGTTCTTTTTTTATCTTCTCTCAAGGGAACATTAACCTTGCCAAATGGAGATTATATTGAGGGTCTCTTCAGTGGAGAATGGGGATCTGGAATAAAAATCACAGGAACCTACTTCAAGCCTAGCTTATATGACAGTGAGAAGGACAAGCCTAAAATATTGTGAGTGTTGAATAAGAAATTTCTGATGTGGTTCAGTAATACTTTGGAATGTAACAAGTGGCTTTTTTCAAAGGCCAATTAAAATACTTTTTTCCAAAGAAACAGATTTTGAGAACATTTTTCCTTTTTTAGTTCCTTTTTTCCTCCCTCTTAGAAAATAAGAACCTTTTTTTTATAGCTGTTGTTACATACATTGCTAATTGAGTGGGCAAGTAATGACATGAAATTACAGGATATTTGACATGTTGCTACTGACCTGTAGCAGTCCCAGAATTTTTTATTTTATATCTGGACTGACTTAGAACCTGAGTTCATATCTGCTAACAATTTATGATCATGTTTGTGAGAAAGAATAAGTTGCATTTGAGGGATTACGTCAATCACTGACCTCTCTGACTTCTGCTAATTATTCTGTTGGTAACTTAATTCATTTAATGTCATTTAATAATGTCAGTGAGGGTACATTTGGACAGAATTGGCTAGTTATTACACTTCTTCCAAACGGGGCATAAGGAAAATAGTAGAAGAATTGCTGGATTGCAAAAAAGCATTTTACCGCCTTGACAAAGTTAACTTTGAAAAGCATCCATAATACTATTTGTAGCAGTTGTGTTAGGTAAGTTTGCTTAATTGTCTCTGGAAAAAATACATTTGTTCTATTTAAGTCTTCTACTCAAAGGTCTCAATTAAGAAATTTAAGTAATTTTTGAGAGTTATGGATGAAAGTTAAGTGTTTGGTAGCACTATATGCTGGTCTTCAGTATTCGTAATAGTTGTACAGGATTCAATATCTTTGAAGTTTACTCTCAAATTTCAGAATAAAATGAGAAACGCGACTCTGTTTTAACCTAGATTACTTCTCAGTATGCATCCTGTAGCATTCAGTGATAATTTCTTTTGACAGTGCTGACACCTACAACAGGATGCAAAGTTAAGCAGGCCTCCCTGCTGTACTGAACACTTGCAACCTTAGCAGCTGTCTGCTTTTTACCCCAGTAGGGAGTCTATGAATAAATGTATGTACATATTTGTGAAGATTGCTTGTGAAATGAGGGTTTCATCAACCCTTTTTAGGCTCTCTTGAAGTTGAAAATCTTCTGATATCATTTGTGAAAAGGCTTAAAGCCTACTTTTTTTCTGCTTTGTGAGACTGGAAGCATGGGGAAAAATCAGTGTTACTAGTTCTCATCTAAATTTGGCGGGGAAAAAATATTTATGGAAGGTTTGGCAGTTTCTGACACTTGATTTAAATCAAGATAGAACTGTTAACCCTGGCAGTGTTTATTTCAAAGCCATAAATTTCATCATATGCCTGATATGTAGGGGGAACAACAGTTCTTGTTTTTTCTTTGGCTATAGAGGATCCCTGAGCATTGGCTGTCGGTGAAAAGATGCCCGCACTGGTTTTACCTTGAGCCAGTACATCCCTAACATGTGATGCGGCATTATCTGTAGATATTACTTTAAGGACAGAAGCAATAGATCCATTCTTGCTGTTTCTCTGTAGGCTATTTGTACATTCCAGGATCGTGAGATGTCTGGGACATCTCTGTACTATGCTCTTATGTGAATGTGTCCTAAACCTTGTGAATGAATACTTGTGGTGAAGATAAACCCCATCAACTGCAGTATGTCCTATTTTCTTGGAAATCAAATCAGTGCTTTTCCTGTTTAAACAAGCTGTTTCTTGGAGGAATACAAGGAAGAGTAAGACTGACTTGTGTAATGTAGTAAGGGTCATAGTTGTTCCCACGTGTAGGTATTAAAAATGTTTTTATCTTGTAACTTAATAATCTGTTGCATGGATTAACGCACATTTTAACACTGTACTTGGCAAGGAGAAAAACGGTAAGGATAAATACAGCTTTTTGTAAGTTCTTTTTAAGACGTGTTGAGAATTGAGACACTGATTCAAGTAGGTCTGGGTTTATTCTTAGTAATAAACAGTAAGAGGCTAAGTATACCAGCTTTGGTAAAATACTTCGAGATGTTAAGTTTACATTAGGCGTAAGTGGTTTTTGTAGCCAAGTGTGTTGTTTCAAGACTATTTGATTTTAACAGACTAACTGGTTGTTTTATTAGGCGGAAACTTGGGATCTTGGCAGTGCCTCCTGATGAGAAATGGAAGGCAGTATTTGAAGAATGCTGGAACCAGCTCGGTTGTGAGAGCCCAGGCCAGGGGGATAGATGGAAGGCTTGGGACAACATTGCGGTGGCCCTGACCACCAATCGACGGCAACACAAAGACAGGTTAGTTTCTAGAGAATGTAGTCAGCAAGATGAAGAAAGTATTGAGAAAGAAACTGGAATTGCACTCTACTCTAGACCAGAAGCTCTAACTCTAAAAGTTCGGTTAAAACAAACAACAACAAAAATCTTCGAAGCTAAATCAGAACTCCTAATACTCTGCAGTGCGAACATGTCTCTTTCAGGGACATGTTGATGTTTAGGATTAGTTCAGTTGTTACAGTCTGTTAAACACTTCATTGTGTATGAATGAGGTGCTAGCTGATTATTACTGGAAGATCTTTATCTTGTATAGGTAGCAACTGTGTCCAGCTGCCCAATAAGGGAGTGTTCGGTTGTCATAATTCAAATCAGTGCAGAAAAGCAGGAAAATACAGTGAATGGAAACTCGAGGGGTGGGAAGGCTTAGAGAGTTAGAGAACTCAGAATGTAGGTAGAGTATTTCTGAAAACTTAATTGGAGCAATAAAAAGTTTCTTAAATAAGAAATTTTCCCATGAGATTTAAAAAAAAAAAACAAACAGCAACAACAACAAAAAAGAAAAAGGGATACAGGTAGACTTTTCAGGATATTGCAGAAAAGGTTCATTTAACAGATCTGACTACGCAAAGTAAAAGAGGAGTAACTGAATAGGCAAGATCAAGGAATTAATGCAGGAAGCTGGCTTTTAACAGCAAGAAACTTACCATAAAAATGATGTGACTTTAGTTAATATTGCTGATAGCCAGGAAATGTGTAGTAACAAGATTCTGATGGTGGTTCCTAAGTGTCTGTCAGGGTAGGCATCAGTGTCTTACATGTTCCTGATTTTGCAGAGTTGGGATTTCTGTGGTAAAATGAGTCTGTGGGTGAGTATTTCCACAGTGTTGTTTCAGATTCAATTCTGTTGAAGTAAAGATGCAGAATTTTTGTGCAACAAGTGTGGGAGGAATGGAGAAGTTCAGGCTGAAGAATTCTATCAGACTTGGAAAGTTCAAGGGAACAAGTGGATTGACTAGTTTCTTATGTGTACTTCCATCTTTTTCTTTATCGCTCATCACTTATCTGTGGTAGCTTCCATGTTTAGCTTCAGTTTTATTCACTCTGTTTCAAATAATCTGTACAATGTCTTTGTCCTTTTTATAACTGCAGCCCAGAATTATTGAGCCGTTCACATACTCAGACACTGGAAAGTTTGGAATTCATTCCACAACACATTGGTGCCTTCACCCTGGAAAAATATGAAAATATCAAAAAATATTTGATAAAGGTATTGTGACTGTCAAATGCTCACATAGCTTGTTGGCAAGGCATGATGTCAAAATCATTTGAGTTACTTGTGTAAGAGCTTCCCTGAATCCCTTTCATATTTGTATTCTTATAATCCATGTTGTATTCATTCATATTTGCTCATAACTTCCGAAGTCATTGAATTTAACAGTCCATAACTAAGACTGAAATCATTGTACATCTAATGGATACTGCCTTGAAGTCAGTTTCTGCTCAGTTACTGTTTTGATTCTTAAGCATTGGATCCCAGCAGAGCATTGTAAAATACTTGCTGAGTATTTCGTATTAGTTTTAATAGTGTTGGACAGATGACTTGTCCAAGTAGTAGCACAAATTCTTGAGCTGTTTTGACTCCTGTGTGAGTCTGTATTCAGCTAATACATAAATGTCATAATTTAAATGGTCATTTGTTAAAATTTGCTGATTTCTTTTTTTGTTGATGTATGTGTAGTACTTTGCTTCAAATTGTGTCGTTGGATTTATGATCCGCCTCTCTTTAGTTCAGTTTTTTTTTCTTCAACTTGTCTAGCATTGACCTATCTGACCAGGCAATTGATATTTCCCATCAGGCATGTGATACTCCTCTCCATCCATTGGGCAAGCTGGTGGAAACACTAGTAGCTGTCTACAGAATGACCTATGTTGGAGTAGGAGCTAATCGACGATTACTGCAGGAGGCTGTAAGAGAGATCAAGTCCTACCTCAAACGTATCTTCCAATTGGTTAGGTAATAAGAACAATAATCAAGTCAGACTACTGCTTAGTTCATTGAAGATACCTCATGTACTGAAACAGTTTAGTGTTTATGTAGTCCAAGTGTGCTAGCATCTTTACTCTGTTTGGGATGTTGGTTATATTTTCTTAAACTTTTTAAGGAATCTCAACTATTATGTCAAAAAATAAAAAAATAAAAATCTTCACCACAGTGAATTACATCCTGCATTGTACTCTAAAATACAGATGTAGGGAGTTCAATGTGGATTTCCAATTTAGCGTCTGTCTTCTCACAGCGTAGAATATTCAGCCTTCAAAGGGTGAAGAAGAATAGTGAGAACAAGGAATTGCAGCGTATTGCACTGAAGTTGTTAGGAACATGGCTCATCCGTGTTGATACGAAGTGTTTGCTTAGATTCTTGCGAGCAATTAACAACTTTAATTGGAGTGTTTCTGCTCTCAGATTGGCAGGATCCAAATTAATAACTATTAGATGTATGGTATGATCTACCTGGAATAAAAGTTGTCTTTGGCATTGGAGGGTGTAGTCTGTATACCTTTACTACTCTGACATCACCTTCCTCTAGACAAGGCTTCTATTATCTATGCTGTCTTAGTCTGCCATGTTTTATTTCAGCTGACTTTTCTTTCCTCTCCAGTTATCTCTTATAATGCTGTATTTTGTGGAAGCTTCTTGAAATGATATCATATGTTACTATATATATGTATTGTCACTTAGGTTCTTGTTTCCTGATCTTCCGGAAGAGGGCAGCACAATCCCATTTCTGGCGACAGAGACCAAGGGAAGGCGATCATTCTGCAGTGGGAAATCTGACTCCAGATCAGAATCTCCTGAACCAGGGTATATAGAGGGGGTGGGTGGGGTTGTGAACTAATGAAGGCCTCACTTTTTTTTTTTTCCCTCTCAAGAAAGAGCTCTTAACAGAAATAAAGATAAGCACATGTTTAACTGATGGATGTAAGCAGATGTTTTTTCGTTTGGTTTTGATGACATATTTGGATAAGCAAACTTCTATGTGATGGCTGCAAGCGTTTCATTCCTGTTCCATGCAGTGGTTCTGTACTTAAGCCCAAACTTCCTTTTGTCTTTTGTTGGGAAACAAGTTCAGACTTGGGCCTGGGCTTCAGAAAAATGTTTGGGATATGAGCAATGGGCTAATGCAGGTCCAGTGGACACATACTGCATTGCAAATGTCATGTGGAGCTCAGCCTTGAGTCCACCGTTGTCCTGTCCACAGCTGCCTCAGCTGTGGGCAACAAAGAAAGAGGGATCAGCAGAGAGCCTTCTGAGAAGGGCCCCAGTGACCTGTGCAGGTGGTATTAGCAAGCACCCTACATTCAGCTTTCCCTGTTACGAATACAGCTTGATGCCAAGTAACTACTGACTTTATGAAGCCTAGAGTGTGAGTGTGTGGAGCTAGGTCAGGTAACTTTATGGGTCTTTGCCTATTTTCCAGCTTGTGCTTTGAAGGTAAAGTTAAGCTATCAGCATAGGGGCTCAGAATGGGGGTCAAATGATTAGCTTGAAGATGCAGGTAAAAGTTGAACTATAATACAGTGTTCAGGTTTTACATTTTATAGGTCAGAGAGACGATGCTCTGTTTAAGATACAAAAAAGTCCAGCACAGTCATGTGTTCCCCCCTGCCCTCAAAAGATGCCTTGTGTATGGACTGTAAAGGAAAGTTACTGCTAAGTATTTCTTAGCACAGATAATACTTGTTTTTTTTTGTACTTACTGTATTATTATCTTTCCTTGGAGAATAGGCTCATACTAAATTAAAGATTTGTTCCAATCATTAATTTTTTCATCCCGTTTTTATAGATTTTGTTTGAAATGTCTTCCTCTTCACCTCCATCTCCCTCCTTTTTTTTTTTTTTTTTT
>VXAA01007015.1:2842600-2897928 GCA_013399115.1 Anseranas semipalmata
TTTTAATAGCTACGTGGTAACCAGTTTTGGCTTGCTGCTCCCTGTATTACTGCCACGACTCTATCCGCCTCTATTTATGTTGTATGCCTTAGACAACGAGCGTGAGGAAGATATTTACTGGGAATGTGTTTTACGTCTAAACAAACAAACTGATATGGCTCTTCTAAGTTTTCTTGGAGTGCAAACGTGAGTATGTTTCAACAACAAAACAGAAAAAGATTATGGTCTGTGGTTAGATAAAGCAAATCGAAAAGGATTGTCTGGAGTGTTTTTCTCTGATTAAAATACATCTAGCATTTTAAGATAAAATCTTAAAGATTTTAAGATCTTCAAGATAATTACTGTGGTAGAGAGTGTGAATCAAAACTTCCCTCTTCCAAAAAGGTGGGGAGAGCACGGGGGAGGAAGATTGGTATTACTACAAAACTAGAGGGAGGCATTTCAAATCTGGCTGTTTTCTAGCCATCTTTGCTAGATGTAGTTCTTCCTGTAGGAAGTGTTGTTCTCTCGGAAGCGTGCTGGCTTCATTTTCATAGGGTGAAAAATAGTTTAAGACCAATAGGCTCTGTTCTCTGAATAGATTGTATTGGGTTTCTTGCAGGAAATTTTGGCCAGGAACTGTATCCATCCTTGGTGAGAATAGAAAGGTATGTTCATTGGGCCTTGACTTGTTGTATGCTTTGCTCAGTGCTTCTTTAAAGAAGCTGAGATGATAAAGGGTCGTAGAACTTTTGGACAAACTTCTTGCTGAAGAGATGCTGTGGTATCTTGATCCCTAAAATTTATTCTGCTACTTAAAAGCTACATCAGTATTTTCTTACAATAGTTGTCAGTCCAGCTTTGTCACTTACTGTTTTACTCTGTAAGAAATTCTAGTTCAGGAAGACATTTGTAATCATTTTGCTTGGTCTCCAGTTATGGAAAAAGTGTGAGAATAAACGTCAAGGAAATTTTCAAGGAGATGTACCATTGTACACTTTCTGATTACAAGAATTGAATGATTTTTATTCTTAATCACCTTTACAGAGTGGCTGAACACTGGTGTTAAACAGTAGTAGTATGGTACTTAGTCTCTGTATTTCAGAAAGAATGATTATAATAATCATGACTTTGATCAATTTCAATTTTTACAGTATACTTTAAATCGTACCTGTTTATGAATCAGTGTATTTTTATTTGAAGCTTTCAAAGCCATTTAGATCCTCCTGCCTTCAGGTCACCTCTTCCCTATTTATAACTGTGACTTGGGCAAAATCTGTAATAATCATAAGCATGGTTTTCATCGTGCTAGTTGCTGAACATGGGCAATCTGCTATTCCTTATTAGAGATGAAGTGTTAAAAGTTTGTAATAATAACCAAAGCTGCTGCTCACCCTTTTCCCTGAGGCTATGGGTTCCCAGCAAGGCATTCCCCTCTTTCCCAAATCATAAATGGTAGGATACTTCAGAATTGAATATTCACCTGAGAAAACATGCAAACCTTCATTCCAATTTTAAATGTTCCAAAAATTCAGCAATAACACCTTAATCTTCTATGTTTTTAGGTACCGAGCAAAATTCTTACTAGCTGTCTGAATTTTTCACCTGTATACTTTTTTTTAGTTATAGAGTAGAGCTCCTCCAACATGAAGTACTATGTGGCATGTCTTTGAATTATGCAGTATATGATGCTCTCTGCAGCTGTTTACCTTGTTTGCTGGGCCATCCTTCAATTAAACAGGATGTCTTTAGCTGAGACATCATATTTATCTGCTTCTCTCATCTGTCCAGTTTCGTGAATTTCTCAGTCTTTTTACATCCATCCATTCTCTCCCCCCTTCATTCAGAAAGTTATAGGCTCAGTTACTTATTAAGAGCTAACATTTATACTTGTTCTCTTCTGTTTGCTCCAAACCTGTGGACCTGTGATTATTGACTGCTGTGACTGCTCTAGATTACAACTACTCTGGTCTTAAGGTTCCCTCTTGATTGTTAATTATTAAGATTCGCTGATTCTCAGTCTTCCTTGACCAGGAAGATACACAAAGTCTCTGATTCTCGTAACATTCATGTGTTCAGCACAGGCTTTTCTGGATTTTAAAGGAAACTCGTACAAATAATACATAGACAAATTTCCTAGATGACATTAGCTTCCAGGCACATTCACTTCTCTTTGTGCTGGAAATCTGAAAAAGTCTTTTATGGCAGCGTTGCATGATATGCTGCTTCTTCCCCTGAATAGTGGGTTGCTAAACCTGAATGACTGATCTTCTCATGGTCACACAGGTATCATCAAATACAAAGGATGCCTGCTTTGCCTCTGCAGTTGAATGTTTACAGCAAATCAGGTAATTCTCCGAAGTTTCTTTCCATTTTTTACTGGCCCTGCTGTAGTGTATAGTGGTATCTACTTTACTTGACTGTGATCCTTTACCTGTTGCCTTTTTTTTTTCTTTGCTTTGATAGGAGAGTTCAGCTAGAAGTTGGAGTTCCTACTACAAATGTTACAAATAGTCCCAATAGGGAACCAAGCATAGCCTTGTAAATGCAACTGTTTGAGAAATGTGTCTGTAGGAAACCACTTAGAATTAAAAGCAAGAGGATATCTAATCAAATATGCATGTGAATTTTTGAACAGTTACGACAAAATGACCTGTGTATGGGGGTGGCTTTTGTCTGTCAGCTGACATAAAGAATTTTGCTGTAAGGATTGAAGTAGAAATTTAAAGTTTTTTTTTTTCCCCTCTTCAACAATGTTTAATCAGCTTAAAACTGTGAGGACAGTCTTGCTTGCAGAGGGGTGCCTTGAGCCGGTAATTATGGCCTGGGGTATACCGTACAGCCTTTGCAGCTGTGGCTGCTGTGCAATGAGTGGTCTGGCTTATCTTCTTGGGTCAGGGGAAAGCTAGCTAGCAAACTGCTTTCCACATTTAGATGCAGATACATTACTTGTTATTGTTAGCCTGTCTTGCTTTTGCTCTCCAAACAGTACCACGTTTACCCCAGCTGACAAATTGAAGGTGATCCAGCAGACTTTTGAAGAGATATCCCAGAATGTACTTGAGAGTCTTCAGGAAGATTTTCTGTGGTCCATGGATGACTTATTTCCTGTTTTTCTCTATGTGGTGCTACGAGCCAGGTAGGTGCTAACAGTGGCATCAGGCATAAGCTGAGCATAGGCTGAATAAGTACTAATGTGTGTATTAAATACTCCTACTTCTCATTGTAAGACTAATTTTTAGCTTTTTGTAACTTAGTACGTTTTCTGGTTTGGTTGTTGGCTTTGGCTTGAACCAATTTTGGAGAGTTAAAACTGAAATGGGTGTGACCTCAGAATAAGGTTAGGAAAAAGCATGTTTTTTGCCCAATATCATCTACAGTCTTCACCTATTCTCTTTCTTTCTCTCCCACCATGTGACAGGATAAGGAATTTGGGGTCTGAAGTGCACTTAATCGAAGACCTCATGGATCCTTACCTGCAGCATGGGGAACAAGGCATCATGTTCACTACCTTGAAGGTATGACAATTATTCAGGGTTACTAAAAATTTTCTTTGAGATGTAATCAGCTTTGAGCAATGATGATCAACTTGGGACAATTGTGTAAACATTAGGTTTTAACTTTGACATTTTTGCCAATGTTTTTAATTAGGATGAGCAAGGAAACTTAAAGCTTAGGATAACCTAACAAGTACAGGAACTGCTAAGACAATGGTGCAATGTGCAGATGTACTTTACTCAAATGTAATACGAGTTGCTGTTGACTGTTCTGCATGCTCACTTGTATCTTGTCTTTCCCCTGCAACTTAAAAAAAAAAAAAAAAAACACACAACTTAATTCCTTTTATAAAGATTGGAATGAAGTGCTTATTTGGAGAGTAACCATTCTGATAATACTTAAGTCCAACATTACATCAAGATGCCTCAAAAATTCAATTTTGCAAAAAAAAAAAAAAATCTTCTTCATTCTCCACATTCTAATTAGTATTCTCTTTGTAAGTAAGGAAAAGGGGAGGTCTTTTCTGATAATAACCCATTGAACAGCTAAGACCTCCATAGTGAAAGTAAGTTGTTTTGGTTCATCAAAACTGTTCAAATAAGAGACAAGTCAGGTGTGTGGAGCTTTTCTGTGGGGTTGTTTCAGGGGAGGCTGTTAATCTGAAAAATGGAAAATCTCAAGCTGAGCTGCTAGTTGAATGTTACTTGTTTTTTCTGTCTGTGCAAACTGGAAATAGAGTTGGGTGCAGAGGGTTTTTTTTCATACCTGTTATAGTGCTGCAAAAAGGAAGGTTTGAATTGGTTAAACTTTCTTTGAGAATCTCTTTATTTAGTAGAAGCAGAATCTTATTTTGTGTTATCTGAAACATTTATATTAAGTTTCTTGCCATGGCTGACCCAATGCATACTTAAACCAGCATTAAGGAGTAAATAGCTATCAGCAACAGGTCAGGTGTGAAAGTTAAGGTCAGAGTATTTATCTAGGTGGCTGAAGGTTTGCTTTTCAGTCTGTGTGCATTTGAAATGTATTAATCTGTGCGTCCTTGTAGTGTAAGAGAATATTTTCATTTCTGGGTCCTTCTGTCAAAGGGCAAAGGGTTGTAAGCAAAAAATGAACTTCATCTTTGCAAAGTTGGGAACCAAGTTATTTAGAGTCCCAAATCATGCTATCTTGCTTCATTAAAAGTTGGATATAATTTGTAACTTAAAAGCTCCTGTTCTTTTTGCTTGTTTACTGTATAAGAAGATTGTTGTTTTGCAGTGTATTATACCTGCTTCCAGAAAGCCTAGTCCTCAGTTTTCTTGGATAGGAGGAAAAAAATTAACCTTTTTGTGTATGATGCTTTATCAGCTTGCTTAGAACGGGTACATATGGTAAAATGAACTTTTATTTTTATTCAGGCATGCTACTACCAGATTCAACATGAAAAGCTTACCTAGACCATCGTTTACGACCTGGCTGTTTGGGATTATCTACTGACTGGAACTTCACTAATACTGCTTCCTTTTCCTGAAATGGCACTTAAAATAGAGAACACTGTTGTTGCAGTGCAGTTCTCTTGTTACAGATGAAAATATTCGGTTGTTATTTTTGAACTTTCAATTTTAAGATGGGAAATCTATGAAGTGATGATGAAGATAGAAACCTGGTTTATGAAGTACTTGCTAAGAAGAGATCATTTCCTATTCTAACAGATTTGCTCCTTTTAAATTAACAATACTACAAAAAGGCATGGCATCTACATAGAGTACATGTGAAAGTCTGGACCGCATGGCTTCTAAAGCAGTAGGTTTCTTTTTATTAGTCCTGGTTTGTCAACAGAGACGTTTAAAGAGAATGATTTGCACCACAGAACCATTCAGTCTTCCTGAATTAAGCTTTTAGGTTTGTTTATTTAAGAATAGAAATATGTTAGTATTTATAATGGCATCCTATAGTGTGTTTTGGCTGTAAAGGTTTTGAGGCATCTGTTTGGAACAATTGCTGAATGCAGTATTAATGTGCTGTTTTAGAACTAATCACACTATTATGGACTTCCCTGTTTACTAGAATTATAAATATACAGGCATTCACTATGCTGTTTATGAAATGAATAAAAGGGCACTGACCAGTTCAAATTTTGGCACTGAATTAAATAATCTGGAGAGTGTTCAGTTTCATTACCCTGAGGTCTAAGGACAAACTTTCTCTAGAAGCCCATGTGATAGGAGAATGGGAACATGCTCTTGAACAAGCTGACAATGGATTAGGTTTGAGACTTTCGCTTGTTAACTTATTTGGTTATTTATATGTCAGGGTGAAAAAAGCCCACCTTGTTGCATTTTTGAACATGTAGAGAACAAATAATTTCTGGGGGGTGTGTGTGTTCTTCTGTGGTTTATGGTTAACTTTATTTATATGAATAACACTAATGGCTAATTTGGTTATTGTAGGTGCTGTTCTTTACAATGGCTGACAAAAAAAAAAGGGGGGGGGGGACAGTGACCAATTATGGAATGTTATAATGGTTTAAGTTATGTCAAACTGCCATAGATAATGCTAATCATATTTTTGAAATAGTAATCATGGCTTGTGTATTGGCACTTAAATGGAAAGAAACACTATGTCAAAATACTGTTTTGAACAGTGACTGTAACTTAGCAATTTTCGTAATAAAGTAAAAAAGATTGGTCTTTCCGAAATTATTTTTAATTCTATCAGAGAAAGGGAGAGAATAATTCCAGCAGTGTGATGTTTGAAAGTATTTCTATACTTTGCAACAGTGTATAGAGATAATAGACCTCTTCACATTTGTGAACAAAACTTTTTGTTATCACAATCTTATATTTAAATTATATTGAATAATCTGGGGAGAGATAAGTAATAACATGCATAAAAAGCAAGCTATAAAAAATTTGAAAAAAGATATGCAGCTAACAGTGGAGAGTATAACAAAGCATAAAGCAGGAATTCTAACACTTAATCTTTTGTACTAAGTATCTTTCCATGCGCTCATCTCATAGAACTCAATGTACAAAAATATTTAACAGAAAACTGCAGGAGCAGAATTGCTCCTGGATAAGGAGCTATGCTAAACAGCTGAGTAAATCCATGGCAATAATTTTCATCTGCAAAGGTGGATTCATGATTTATTTCATCTTCTGTAGGAGTGCAAATCATTCAAAACAGATATTTTCCGCTGTAACTGTTTAGCATCAGTGTTCTTCATCTTCAGGTGTTTCAGAAAGAAAAGAAAGGATTTTAACATGTGCTTTGACATGTGAAAAGCCTTCTTCATATGACCTTACTCCCATACTGCTGCTCTGCTTTAAACTGAGAATGTAACTGGAGGTAGGAAGTTGTTTTTTCCATTCTCTTCCTGCCTTTCAAGAAGGGAGGTAGCTACAAATATGTAACAACTTCAAATGTTTAACTTCATTCACTTTTGAATGATACAAAGTTGGGAATTAAAAAGCAAAGAATATCTCTGCCTTTTTCTGTCTATCTATAAACAACCTCTTATAAAAAGTAGTAATATCACTGATTAATGTAAGCAGATAGCCTGGGCTGGATTTTTTTGGTCTTTCTGATACATAGTTTAGTTAATAGATGAAGAGAATCCTAGGATTAAATGTGCTTCTGAACAGATTCCTATTTACAGCGTATGTGGGCTGTGATGCATTAGGAAATCAGTACAGAGCAGCTTTGATTGTGTATTTCTGTAGCTAACCAAGAAATTAGTTAACCTTCAGGACCTCCATCTCTATTACTTCATGGTAATTCATTTTTTTCCTCATCTTTTTATATTTATTTTTCTTAAATTGAAAGCTGGATATTTCTTGTGGCAGCGGAAATCCTGTGAAGAGCAACAGAAGATCAAGGTTACAACATTCCACATTCTCATTGTAATTGCAGGCGTGGTAGCTGAAGACAGACCTTAAGAGACAGTTGTCTTATTCGCTGGGAAAGTTGCTGAGAATAAGAAACCACTTAAGTGAGACAACTTAAAGCAGGCTTTTTCTGCAAGAAAAGGGTTAAGGGGATTTGTTCTCTTCTCCCTAATGAGTAGTTCTAAGGTTAGGTTTCTGCGGATTAGAAAGGAGGGGATGTCTGTAGATTAGCTAGGGCAGTGAGGATACTTGCTATACTAACATGCAACAAATATTCTTTCCCTCTGGAAATTCTACGTGAGCCGAACATGGTGTATTCTGCAGTATTTGCAGGTAAGAAAATACATGTTATACTGAAACCATTGTACTGCACAGATGCATTTCTGCCATGCAATAATGAAATTAGTTTCTTCTCATAGCTATAGCAAAGCTAATTAAACTTGTGATAGCTGTTTGGTTCCCATTCACTAAATATTGGAGATGTGTATGAATGGGGAGTAGGAGCTAAAAAGAGAATTTTTCCTCGCTCCTAATCTTCACAAAATATTCTGACTTGGATGCTAATCATTGACTAATTTTGCTGAAAGTAGATTCACTTCAGAACTGCTCCTGTTGTTTTAGGGAAGCAGTTTAGGGAACTACTTCTTGTATGGTGAGAGATACCGTAGAAGAAAGATGTGACTGTAAAATCCTTTCCTTGAACTACCTAGCCTTGTACTCTTTTAAGTTGATTTGATATCAATGTGCTGATCTTGTCAGTTTTGTTTTCGGTAAGCCCAGGCAGTTGGCAATAAGCAGCTGGAAGTAAAGCTGCCTCCCTCACATGACTGCAGTTTGCTGCACCCAAGTATTCTTCTCTGAATGCGCTGTCCTTTTAGGAGGCGATGCTTTAGTAGCATTAGCCCAATGTGAGCAAGATAATAGCTCCACCAGTGGAGCTGTGTGCTTTTGTTTTGGAGGGAGGCAGGATGAATCATATCATCAGATATATCTGATTACAATGAGTAATAGCATGTTTTGTTCCATCAACCTTACATATGTAGGTATGATTATCTAAATCTCATAGAATGACTTACTGAATATATGCTCATATATTTATGCTCATGTCTGATTTTTAACTTGTGCAACCTCAGACTTGTAGTAGTGGTTCTTGGGTCAAGATAAGGATATATGGTTTCAAAGGATATGTCTCAGCCTTTGCTTAAAATATGTATATTGTTCTACTCGTGTCTTGGGTTGCTTTTTTAGTTAAAATGCTTTAAGTCTCAAAAGTGTACAAAAGCAAGATGTGTTTTTTCTTTTACACTGACTAGAAAGTGACCTACATCAGTGAAGAGAGTAGCCTAATTAAGTTCACTTAACGCAAAACAAAAAGTACTGCATAGGGCATGTCATTAGAAAGATGATGAATGCCTTATTCTTCATTATTTGCGTTCTCAATTTGCTGGTTTACAGTGGCTTATTTGCAACAAAAGCTTTCTAAGAATGTTCCCTGCCTTCAAGCTAATTTGCTTCTTGAATAAGTCTTCTGTATGCCAAACCATTAATTTTGACAAATTTAAAAATCTGAATATTTTTCCTTGTTAGAAGTGCTCAATAACCTTGTTGAGTATCATAACCAGAGGAGCTTTTAAGAGCAGGGGAGTTGATGTTGTGAATGTCAGGGTCTCTGGTGTTGTCTGCTTTAGAAGCTTGACAGAATCCAAAATTGCCCATTTTAAGATGATTCTGAAAGCCATTAAAAACAGGGGTTGAGTCCCTTGGAGCTCTAACTTTGTATCAGTAAGACCCTCTGGACTGTGTGGTAGTAGTAGTTTCAAGGAATTTTATATTCTGCTGCTGAAGGGAGTGGGCCCTGTAGCCAAAATCTGGGATAATTGATGTTTATAGACATGGGGTGACATGATTCCTTTTGACTCAAACTCTGGTGCAGTCAGCATGGGTTTCGAGTTCTGTCCCTAATAACAGGCAAAGAGCAATGTCTTTTTTTGATGAGCATCTGTAACTGCGTGCAATACATGTGAATGAGAAAGACCTTACGCTGGCTGGGAGATTAGTCAGGTAAGCCTTTTAGTAAGAACTTCCATCTAATTTATTAGGATCCCTGGAATGAAGAGACCCTGAGCTTTGGTCATACAGTCTATGTAGATATCTCAGGAAATGAAGGCACAGTGGTAGCTTTAACGAGTTTTCCCCATAAGCAAGCAATTTGGTAGGTCATCTTCTAAAGAAATGCACATAAGGCAGATATTTTTTCATCTTCTCTTCTGGTAATGACTTATTCATCATCTGTTGCTACTGACTGCTGCTTAAACCAGACTTCGCAGTTGGAAGCTGCTTCCCTCTTGTGTGAAAATATGAAACAGCTACTGCTTTATGGATGAGGTGAGATGCATTGTTAAAAACATGACAGATTTTGAGGTTTAAATGCTCATTCTGTCAGTGTGAGCATAAACACTGCATTTTAAAAAGGAAGGCTTACTAGCTTTGTTTATTGTTAACTCTAGCTGCTCTCTGATAGCTATACCCAAGGCTTTCACGCAAAAGCAGTCAGTCAGCATTCAGTAGCTTTCTCAGTTTTTCTTGGAAATCTGAGGTCAACCTTTAAGGCAAACAGTGCGTCTAAAACTCCTAAACACGATGAAGTCAATCTCATCTGTTCTTTATGAAAGCAATAATGATACCAAGAGGTACAAGGCTCTGTGGGGAAAATGTCTCAAGTATTTTAAAGGGTAACAATATCAGTATTTTAGCAGAAGCAGAAGTGTTTTAGCATCTCTAGAAAAGTTCTTCATTGTCTTTATTTGCAGAATAATTCTCAGTCATGTATTTGAAAATTAAATAACTGCTAAGTAGAAGGTTGTAGAATATTCTTTCTTTGACAGGTACAGGGTAACTTCAGTTTGGTTTAGTTCTTTCCCATTCTGGCTTGCTGTGCTATGCAAGATCTATTCTAGCTAAGAAGAAATCATAAATAATGATCTGGCTCAGAAGGCTAAATGGAAACTTGATTAAGGTATTCCTAAGACTGGAGGGGTTCTTTCTTTTAAACTTCTCTGTTTTGCAAGAGAATATAAGCAATGGTGATTGTCAATATGGTGACATGCTTATTTGGTGAACAACACTAGTTGAACAAAGCAGGTCTAATTTCACTCCAGTTATCACCAAGGAAAAGATTCAGTTTTCAGTATTAAACAGGAGTCTTATATTCAGTTGATTTTTTTTTTTTTTGCCTGTCTGTTTTGAGGTTAAACTTTGTCTTTTGAGTAGTTCTACAAAAAAGCTTTCAGATATATTTCTTGTCTTTCATGTGTTTCCCTGTATGTTTGCAGGGCCCCACGCTACTTAAAAGGGTATGCAGTCTGATGCTTTGAAACTAAATACACAAAACATGTTAAAAACAGATTTAGACTTGAAATAAGTGGAGTTGTATTCCAGAGGTAACTGGGCTTTTTGGAATGGGAACTCGCTGTAAGTATAGTTTCTTGAGAACCTTCTGGGTGGTGGAGTATCTTTGTGGATAGAAGTTGTATATACTTCGAGTGAACCAACTGCTACAAAAGCATGTATCTGGTAACAGATACATAGTAATTAGTGAAGTTAATCTCAGTCAAACAGAATGTATTTTCAGATGCGAGTCAGCCAAACAAATTCAGCTTTTGGGGCTATATCAGAGCAGGGATTTTACGTTTTCATTTTTTGAGGGAAAAGGTTGGTTTTTTTGTTTTTGTTTTGTTTTTGGAGAGAGAGAGATGTGATTTTAAATCTGGGTTTTCAGCATGCAAAATGAAACTTGGATCAGAGCTAGCTCCTCTTATATCATGTCTGAAATGTTTGGACATGCTCTTTTTGTTTGTCTTCAAACATCCTTTATCACAAAACTAATCAGGATTTTGAATTAGGAGTATGCTGTTGGGTGTCTGTGTAGACTTTATAAAGCAAAGCAAGCAGCCATTGTACATGGTAACCAACATGTGTTAGAAGGGTCTGTCTTTAGTTACTGAAAAATCTGAAAAAACATAGTTATAAAAGCGAGAGATGCCTTGGAATGAGTAGTAGTAATAGGAAACAAGGCTTCTGAAATGTGGTTTACGGGATAAACTGTCAGAAGAAGCTTCCTTTTAGGACATAACTCCCAGATTGGGTATCTTTGCAAACACTTCTACAGCTGGATCTGTAGCTGCAGGCTCTTCCTTCCCAAAAAGGTGGGACAGAGCAACCAAGCTGAGAGTTATTTGTGTTTCCATATTGCTGATACTCAGTGAAAACAAGGGTACCATGTCCTTGCAATGTAGGGACTCCTCTTTCCTTGTCTAAACCATCCCACCATAAAGATTTCTTTCCTGCTTCTAATGTCTTCTGTAATTAAGAAACAGGTATTCATGGCTAGATTTATATGGCCTGCTTAGTTGATCTGCCTAATGATGGATTTAACAAAGCTTAACAAAGGGGAAGGCAAACCCTTAAAGGAACAGAACTCAAACTACTGGGGGGAAAAAAAATAAATAATTGTAGCTCAAAACCCAGTTCCCAGTGGGGGTGTGGTAGGAAAATTCAGTGTTACATTCATAAAATATGAAAAACAATTTTTCTTCAAAGGAAAAATGATATAACAGTATAACATTGAAATGGAAATGTTATGCTGGATATTGGGGAAGGATTATACTATATTTTTGTTGGTCTTTTGAAAGAAGACATCATAATAGTAAAAAGAAATATTTTGTTTTAGAATTTCAGTAAAATATATAACTGAGCATTCTGTGAAGGTAGCTTGTAATGAATTACCAATACTCCGTAATAAAATGTTTGAATCATAATCTCCTAATTTCCGGGGTTTTTCTCTCCCTTCATTTCCACTGCCTTTTGAAAGCAGTTTCCTGATTTAACAGGAGAGAGTAAACATGGTCTAAAAATAAGAATTGCAGTAAAAGTGACAGTAATGCCTTCTGCTTTTATAAGCAGATCAAGATAATACATTTCCTGCTTGTACCTTTTGATGTTTTTTGTCCACAGAACAATTTAGAGGAAAATGGCTGCCTTTTTGCTTTACTAATCTGGGAGATAAGCTACCATATATTTAACAGAATTTGGTAAGGCATTCACTGGGTTTAGTGTCACACTGATGTTCACTATTGGCTGAGGTGCTCAGGTATCTGATGTTGCAGTTTAACTTGTACTTCACATCTTCTCAAGGGACCAGTTTAAATATTTATCTCTTCATAGGTAATCTTACAGTAATGGCAATCATGACAATATCTTCGAACTTGATTTGAATAACTTCAAACATGATTTGAAGTTAGATCAAATAAAATTTAATGCAGATGCTGAATTATTACAGATCTCTCACGTGGGTTCTTGATGCTTTGATGTAGAAATGCACCATGTTATTTCACAAGTCCAGAGAAATCAGTCAGGACAGAACAGTATGAGTGAGAGAAAATGCGTTACCTGGGGAATTTCTATTCTTGTTGCAAGTTTAAAAGAAGAGTTCTGAGAATTCTCTAAAGCAATCTCATACTGTGTTGTTTCCTATTAGAAACAGATTGGAGACCATCCTCCATTTCTAGTCTGAGGAAACGTTATTGTTTAGTGATAGGTTGTCACAGAAGTTTAAGGAAGGGAAGGAAGCTGGAAGAAATTTTGGAAGTCTTATTTCTTACATGTGAAAAGTTCAGTGTGGCCTGGATATGAATTAATTAACACAAGTTTCTGCATTACTTCTTAAAAACAAACAAAAAATCTTATGTTAAAATTTAAAGAAAAAAAACAGGAAGTAGTTTATGCTGCTTTTTATAATGAGATGATATAGGAGTTGTATTAGATTAGCAAATAACTTCTCTCTCTGAAAGTAGCAGCCAACTATAAATGCCTGAGACAGATGATGATACCATTGAGGTAAGGTGTGGATTTTTGGTTTGGGGTTTTTGTTTATATTTTAATTCACTTTGAGGTAGTACAGAGGAAAATATGAAATCTTTGTGGAACAAATCCTTTCAAAGACCTTAAAATTTAAGTGATCGAAACAGAGTCCCATCTTTGCAAAATTGTGCCCTTGCTAAATGAAAATCCAATAGAAACTCACAGAATCTTTCAACTTTAATATTGTGTCAATAATGAGAGGAATTAAATATAATTTGGTTTTGAATGTGATTCTTATCCAAGCTGTGTAAAACATTTGTATTGTGTAAAACAAGCTTTAAGATCTTGGGGAAAAAATAACTTTTCATGGTAGTGCACTTAAAGCTGGGGGACAGAAGATACACAAAACAGTTTAGCTTGCTTCATTAAGCTGTCTAAAATAATGGCAATTCCAAGAAGTAAAATAGCATATTGCAGTTGTGATTTGCGTTTTGGATGCTGGTGGTGGGTAACTGAATTTACATTTGGGGCTCATGTCTTTAGTTTATGCTTGCAACTAGTTGTGTCCTTCAAATATGAATGGTTGTCCCTGCTCTTTTTTTATTCTACTTTCTTATCAGCTTAAAATACCTGATGGTTTTTCAATATGAACATACTCTTTTTCCCCAGTTAAGCATCTATCTTTGTGAACCCTATTTGGAGTGAATGCTGTACTCAAAGAAGTGGATGGAATCTCCTGGAATGAAGGAGAAGATGGAAGTGTCAGCAGTCTGCAGTCAAGATAATGGTACTTAAAACTCTTGCATCTCTTTTTCCAAGGGCAAGAAAACTGCCCAGAAGTTTTATTCCATGTACATGTGACTCATGAGTCATGAGAGATGAACATGTCTACAAGTTCTGCTGCTTAATAATGGGAATGCTTCTTAGTCTGTAATGGTGGTAGGCAGTTAATTTATAGAGTGTCAGAAGAGAATACCTGTCATTTGTTTCTGGCTTATGAAGTCAAGGGTCTCTGCAGCTGTACCAAGAATTACTAATAACAGCAAGAGGGATTTTTTGCTGAAGGAAATGATTCTCTGTATTTCAAAGGTTTGTGCTTCTGTATGGAACATATTGGTCTATTTGAGCCAACTTTGTGTAGGGATAGCATTCTTGGAGGTATTTAGTTGGTGCAAGTCCTCTCAAAAAGAGGCAACGAGGAAAAGATCTTAAAAAATATCTCAACCAAAGATAATGTTCTATTAGGCAGTAGGAAGTTCCTGTAGAACCATAGTTCTACAAATTGTTGTCAGGAGAGAACTAAGAGAAGAGCTAGTTTGTATGTTCAGGTTAGCTGTGGTGACTGGATAATGGCAGCTGGTTATACTGTCTGCAGCAGAGAGTACTTGGTTATTCTGGGTCTGCTGGGTGAGCTGTAGTTTTAAGAAATTATTTTTTTTACTTTGATTTAACAGGAAGCTAATAGTGTCTTGGTTTCAGTTCAGCATCTTTCCTGTATTAGGGAGATGTGCTAAGTTTAATGTTTAAAAAAAAAACCCTCTATTTACAGTCTTATTAATGAGATAAAAGTAAATTCTGTGCACTCATTAAAATCTAGTTTGTATCTAGGCCTGACTTTGTGTAAAATCTCATCTATTTGTCACCTCTTAGTTTCTGTTTCCTTGAGATTTTAGAAAAGCACAATTGCGGGAAATAAGCAGAGCAGATTGGAAATCAGTGTATATTTATGGAAAGTATAAACTGAGGCAGGTTGCTTTTCAGAGGTCTGGGTCACTGGTTGGCTTTGGTCGATCTATTTGTACTGAAATGTGTTGCGCTTTTCTGTTTCTTGGGCTCAGGTTTGTCTCATGTTCTGACTCTAGTGCTACAAGAACTGAGTTTGCTCTGTAAAAGAGATGTCAATGGTGTTGGCATGTTATATGACCTACTCAGATCTCGCTGGCTGCAAGCACTTTTAAAGGTAAAACAATATTCAGCTATGACGGTAAAGGTCTCCTGGAGAACAGTGTCTAGGGGGTAGCTATTTTGCCATGTCAGGACAGTAAAAATTTATTTACACTTAAGTGCTGTTAGTCCTAGTATCGGGACTAACATCTTCAGTCAAGGTGAACAAAGCCACTTTGGCTTTAAGGAAAAAAAAAATGTATTTTTTTTTTCTTTAATGTCCTAGACATTAAAGTTCTTACTTGACATGTCTTTGTTAAGGCCACGGGTGTGGAGACACAGGCTGAGCACAGCGGTGCTCAGCTGTCTTTTTCTACTCTTAAATCTATGTATGGCTATATGTCCCACTTCTTGGCGTGGTTGTTTGTGAAATTATACTTTTGGTTTTGGCCACACTGATCTGATGTGCAGTTGAACACTGTATGTTGTTACAGAACAGAATTTTGAGTGGTACTTTTGTCTGAAACAACTATATCTCTTTTATAAGACAAATTCTGCACAAATTTTGCTTTTCCTCTAACAAGGAATTTTAAAATCTTTAAATTTTAAAGAAGAAAAAAATCCAGTGGATAAGAATGCCCTTACGGCCTCTAACTGTACTGAGAAACTCCTAGAAATACAATATTGTCCCTTGTGTGTTGTGTATGTATCTATATAGTCAAGAGAACAGATCATGTTGTCATTGCATTGTCTTGTCTATCGTGGCATGCAATAGATGTACGAATGCCTCCAAAACTACCTTGGAAAAAGACCTGTTCCTGTCATGCTGCAGGCACGTGCGTTGAATCGTGAGGTAAGGCCATGTATACATAGTGTATTGTTTTACTTGCTAATACCAAATTAGTCAATTTAGCTGCAGATAACAACGTTCTAGTATTTATTTTATGTCTCGGGTCCGAGTACGCTATATAAGCTGGAAAGATTCTCTCTTCACATATTCTTCAACGGTTGGTAACTGGTACTGTGTTAAGAGAGGGATAAGAAATTCATACCGCTGTGATCACTAGACTGCATAAGCCCTGACCAGTGTAGTGAGATAATAAATTATTTGCTTTAACTACTGGCCATGTATTTTTCTTCCTATTTAACAGTGTGGTTCACTATTAAGGATACCATAAAGCAGTTTGACATGAGGTTTTTGAAAAGTTTTTTGTATTTTTTCTAATGTAATAGCTGATTAATTATTAAATTTCTGAAATAACGAGAGTTCATGACCAAGCGGAGAAACTAACACTAGTGATGATATTGGTTGAGGCATTAAAAAAAAAAGCTAATTTAGAGCACATGGCACTGTGCTTGAACTAAACTAAGCCTGAGTGATGTGTGATTGTGGTAATATGGTCCAATTCTAGAGCAAACAGAATAGATATGCTCTTAATCATATAACATGCAGGTCTTAAAATACCTTATTCTTCTAAACTTAATTTAGAGCTTTCTTTAAAATAATTGTTCTCCAGAACCAGTCTCTGTGCTTACTCTCTTATGTTTATCAGGTGGTGGAGCTGCTGCGTGAAGCCCCTCAGTCTGGAGAGGTCAAAGAGCTGAGACGACTACTGCGAGCTCCACACTTAAGGGCAAGTGCTGCTTAAGAAAAGAAAAAATTGGCTCATAGAGGTATCTACAATGGGAATGGAAACAGATGGACAGCTGCTCACAGGAATTGGCCAAGGAGCCAGAAGAGGCTTAGTTTCCTAGTCATGAGCTAACCTAATTGAGAATTCAGATAAAGACTGTATCTGAACTACCTGCAGTGAGCTGCATTTTGTTAAGGACTACACTTGAAAGAGATGTTTCTTAAAGTTAAATTCTGAGCAATTGATGCAGACATATAAAACCAAAGTTCACATGTTATTGCAAAACCTGTGTTCTTATCCTAGAGCTCCAAATAGAAACGTTTCATTTTTTTGTAAGTTTTCTGGAGGAAGTAGAGGAACGAACTGTTCTTAAAACTTTCTTTCACAGTTTGAACTTCCAAGTGGAAAGAAGAAAAAGTCAATGTGTGAAAGGGACCTATGTCCAATTAAGAACTTAGTCTCTGATTTCTATTTCCTGACTTGTCATTGTTAAAAATCTATTCTATTGTATGATCTTTACTGATGGGTTGATTTGTTTTCGTTTGTAACAGGCCTTGCTATCTGCTCATGACACTGTGGCCCAGAAAGATTTTGAACCAACGCTTCCACCACTGCCAGACAACATACCTGAAAATGAGGAAGCCATGAGGATTGTCTGCTTAGTGAAAAACAACCAGCCTCTGGTTAGGGAGTTTTCTGATGTCTGTCAAATTACTTTAACCTACAGAAGTATTGAATAGTGCATCACATTCATATTAGTTTCTTTCTAGGAATGTCATGGATCAGTGATTCATGATCACATGAATTCAGTGATCATACCGTGTTTTTTTCTTTGTTTGTTTGCCAGGGTGCCACCATTAAACGCCATGAGATAACAGGTGACATAACAGTTGCCCGTGTGATCCATGGTGGGCTAGCAGACAGAAGTGGTATGTATAATTTGAAGCAAGGTAATACAAAAATTCAACTTGAAATAAGATATTTTGAAATAAAATAATACCTTTGCTTCTACAATTAGTCTTCCATTATAAGCAAGGAGATGCGTACACTGGGCAGCACTGTGTAAGCAGTGATATGTTGCAGAGAGTTTGATTCTGCTTTAACTTTCATATGAACGTGATATGTTTTGAGAGTTGACATACAAATCCAGTTTTTCATTATCCAGATGATGGTGGCAGGAATACATAAATCTGCCATGAGATTAATCAGTAATAACCAAAACTGGGATGTAATATAAATGCTGGCAGCTCATTCCATAGTGGAGAAGTAGAATCACAGACTACAGATATCTTTCTGTAAGATAAAGGGCTCTAAGGAATATGTAGTAATATTTTTTGGCACTAGTCTACTAAACTCTCTGGTAGCATTAGTTGCTAAGCAAACTTAAGAGTTTCCTTGGAAACATTACTACTTGGTCATCCTAGAATTGAATGTGTTCCACGTTCCTTGGGAAATGTAACTAAAATGTAAAACATCGGAAGTAAAATTGAACTGCAATCATTATAAAGTTTCTGTTAGTATTTTCTGGCTTTTGTGTAGAGCAGAAAATGGAAACTGTAGGCAATAGTTGAGTATGTTTCTAGTTTGATTAATTGAGTTGAAGGAAAATGTAGCGATATTAATTGTTCAGCAAAAGTAAACAAAATTGTGAAGACTTTATAAAGGATCAAGAGGGGTCCCAAGGCCTCCCCCTGCACCCGAGCAATAAGTAATTTCTAAAGGTTTGTTTCCAAGTCTTATGCTTTATTAGTGTAATGGGTTTAGATGGAAGATGTTCAGAAATAATTTTAGGAAATGAAGCTATATTAAAATGTTTCTGCTACTCTTAAGGCAAATCATCAATAGATTGTATATTGTATAGGGGAGGTGGGAAGAAAAGAAAACTGAAGTACGCAAGTGTCTCATTACCTACAGAGTCCTGTAGTCCTTTCCAGGAGCAATATACTGTAAATCTGAACTGTCTTCCTGCATACCTGGTGTATGAAAACTTTTAAAGCTGACTTCTAAACCTGTGGTATATCTATGTATCCCTGCCCCCCTTTCCCCACCAAGATCATCCATTCTGTGATAAAACTTCTGCTGCTGCTTTCATTCTTGTTTTCACTGTAGGGTTGTTGTATGCTGGAGATAAACTAGTGGAAGTAAATGGAGTTCCTGTTGAAGGACTTGAGCCTGAGCAAGTTATCAATATTCTGGTATTGGATCTATTTTGAATCTTTTTTCTTCTTTGGGAGTAACTGTACGCTGTTCCTCTTCCCTACCTGCTCCCACTTCCCCTCCAGTTTAGACTAGGAAGTCTGAAATTTGTAACAGAAAATTCAGATTGTTTCCTTGCTGTGGATGAAGTTCACAGCTGCTAATGAAATCGGAATGTCTTGTACAAATTCAAGCCTAAAGAAACAACGCGTGTATGAAAAGAGAAATAAATTTCCCTGGTCATAATATTTCTATGTATAAGAAATGCAAACTTAATTGGAATGCTTAATTCTCAAATATTGAATATTGTTTTTTCTCGTCATTTATATCACTTGTCTAAACAGACCTGCCACTAATTTAAATTAAATTTCAATAGAAAAGTTTGGTATGAGTTAATGTTGAAGTTGCATATATTCATAACAAAACCTGGATTTCATTGAGTTATAATTATTCAGCAAGATTTTGAAGTTTCCTTCTTGATTCTGCTTTTGAAAAAAATAGTGTTGTCATATTGACTCAGTCTGCCTAATTCCAGTTGTAATATAGACATTATAGTAACCTCAAAGCCATGGAGTGTTAAGTTTGTGCTGACGAAGGTTGGTTATTTATGTTGAATACAAGTCATTATATTTTATTCCTTTCTTTAATCATTTAGGCCTTGTCTCAGGGGACAATTATGTTCAAGTTGATTCCAGTTTCTGATCGTCCTGTCAGCAACCAAACGACGGTAAGGGACATTCTTTATTTTTAACTGTTTGCTGTTAATTAATTAATTAACTGTTAATACAAACAGTTGCAACCATAATGTCTGTATAATGGTGTGATGCAAAGATGTGGTATTGCTTAAAAGTTTACTGCAGTCCTTAAAGCATTACTTGCCTTTGTGGCTATCTCTCAGCTGACATCAATAGGCTGTTGCTGAAGCAGTAAGTATAGTAAGCTGAAATATAATTGTGTTGAAGGTAAAGACATTTTTAGAGCAACCTAGGGGTTAAAGATCAATTTTCATAATTTACAACACTTCTTTCTTTGCACCCCCTCCCCCCCATGAATAGATAGGAGTCAGTGTTTGATTTTGTGTTTTTTTTAAAATTGACTTCATCATGAATTGACTTAAGTAGCAGCCATACCTGGCCTTGTGATTATAAAGCTGATGTTGTATCTTGTTGCGTTTGTTTGTTTGTTTACCAGCTATATGTGCGAGCAATGGCAGACTACTGTCCATTGCAAGATCCTGCCATACCATGTGCTGACGCAGGTTTGCCTTTTAAGAAGGGTGAAATACTCCAGATTGTGGACCAGAATGATGCTCTCTGGTGGCAGGCCAGGAAAGTTTCAGATCTCAGTGCCTGTGCTGGACTTATACCCTCAAATCATCTTCTTAAAAGGTAAAGAAGCCTTAACTTTTCCAATTTCCGGTCTAAAAATAAGCCAGTTATTCAGATCTTGCCACTAAAACTTTTACCAGTCATAACAGTAGGATTCAGTGGCATGACAAGCATCCTTCCTTTTACTGTTCTCTCTGACTTCTTGTTCCTTCCTTAAGAGTACCGATGTTTGAACATACTTTCAAAAATACCTGTTTCATCTGAAATTGAAGTCTAAGAAGTCCACAGCAGTTGCCTAGTTTCTGTGCTAGTTGTAAAGCCATCTAGTGGAGTGTAGCAGCTAAAAGTTGAGTGGAAATTAAGGGCCCAAACTGTTCAGGACCATCATTTATGATTTAAAAAAAAAAAAAAAAAAGCAGGGGGGAGTGTGATATTAAAATGTATGGTATAGTGGCATAGCTGTATCTAAGAATTTCTTTTTAAGATGTCGTATGAGCATGAGTGACTTCTTCAGCTTTGGTCAAAACTTATTTGACAAGATGAAAAGGAGGTTGGGTAGGGGTGGGGGGATGCTTCAAGAAAAAACAAGGATCCCTTGCCTGTTTTCTGTATAAATAGCCCATTATTTTGTTTCTGAAGGCATCCACTGTAAACAGAAGTTAAACTGCTTTAGCACACTTGTTTGATCCTCTAACCACGTCCCATCTATGTTACTCTTGGGAAAATACAAGGCCACGCAATCATAGATTGCAGAATCACAGAATAGTTAAGGTTGGAAGGGATATCTGGACGTCATCTGGTCCAACCCCCCTGCTCAAGCAGGGCCAAATGATAAGCTTTGATTGGTACTATATATAAATGTGGCTAGTTTTTTTTTTCTTTCTTTTTTTTTTTTTTCATAATGGAAGTTAAAATCACACCAGGTTGTGACTGAGGCTGGAAGCAAAAGGCTCTCTTCTAATTGTACAAGTCTGTAGAACAGTATGGCTAATGTGCCTGTCCTTATATGTTAATTCAAAATAGTTTGGGGTTGCTGATTTGAAAATTGCCTTTAAACGGTTCTGATAGCATGTTGGCTTTCTTTCAGCACTCTGCACTGGGCTAAGCCATTGGTAATATTTCCATTCTTGGTGTCTTCCACCAACTCAGTACTGATTCGTATTGTACATAAACAGTGAATCTGATCGGAGCATAATGCCCTTGTGGACTGATTGTTTCTTTGTTAACTGTGCTAAATTTCTTTCTATGCAGGAAGCAGCGAGAATTCTGGTGGTCTCAGCCTTTCCAGCCCCACTTCTGTCTCAAATCATCAATGTGTGAGTAAAAAGTTATTTGAGTGGTAGAGTAGGAAGGAAAGATCTTGTGTCTACTTCCAGGAATACTGAAATACAAGCTGATACAAATTCAGTTTAATTAAAAGACATTTGTTTCTGGAGCCATATTGTAACCTCAGAAGTGTGTTAAGTATTCCCTTGAAAATAAATACTTTATGGTAGTTGTACCTGGAGAACTGGTGGTGGTCGTTATCTCCAGTGTACTTGGGACGTGTCTGAGAGAAGCTGTGAATTAAGTTCCTTCTGAAATTTGTAAGAGCTAGGAGCTCTCTGTGCCCACAGAACTGGATGTGAGGAAATCTGAAGTGACAAAGGTACTAGCCTGATGACTTTCCAGGGACACAGATAACAGTTCTGCACTGGAAGACGCCACACAATATGTTTAGAATATTTTGTTGTTGTTAAAACTATTGAGAGAAAGATGGAACTTTTTTTCCTCAAGGTGTAGGATAAGCTGTGCTGCCTGTGGGTTTACTTGTGGTGACAATCCAGAAACATTATCCTCTGCTGACTATAATTTAACTTTCTATAAACATGCAGTTATTTCCCGACAGAGAATTTTCATCCTGTTTTCTCTCCTCATTTTTTCCCATGGTTCTTTATACTTGTATAAAATTACATTTTTCTCTTGGGATAACTCTCAGATTAAGTGTGTTTTGTCATATAGGATTCTTTTCACATGGATTGCTTTGTTAGAGCTCTCTTTCACCATAATTTTATTGCATTTTAACTGCTTCAATGGATATATTGTGAGCAGTAAGCACTGTGGAAGAAGGTAGGAGATGGTGTCTGGGCTACATTGTATTTATGCACCTAGAATCAACATAGCACTTGGTTTTCTAAGCTTTTTAAAAAAGTTGCCAGAAATAAGGCAGTTTAAGTTTCTTTTGCATGTATTTGCTAAGTTCTTGACATTTTGTGTGCAAGTCTTTCATTTGCTTGAAATAGTAGAAGCTTACGTTGTCTAAAAGTGGAAAATTAAGCTGTGCATTAGCTACTATCTCAGTAGGGAACTGAGATATTGGATGGGGTGCTTGAAAGAAGAACTGCTTTTCCCTCCTTCTCTCCCATCTTCGGCAGCTGACCTGAGCAGCTCTGAGAGAGCATTTCTTTAGAGGATTCCTTTGGGCAAATACTTGGGATGGAAGCAGTAGTTTATTGGGACTGGAATATAGTCGACAGATGCCCTGAAACTGGAAAATAGCTCCTACTGGGCCTGTCTGCAGGGGCATACAAGAACAGAATATCCAAACAGAGGAGTATTGTGAGCCCATAAGATTGCCCAAACCCTGACAGTGGATTTCAGGGACATGAATTGATATGGTCTCAGCATGGAGAGGGAGCTGAATCAATCTTTTCTTTCTTTCTTTTTCCTTGTAAAAATCATTAAAGATCAACCAAATAAAACCATTTTCTTGGGTAAAACATACAGGAAATATGCACACATAGGCTATGAGAGAGAACAGTGAGTGGAAGATGATGCTCTGTCATGATAATATTTAATAAATAGATTCTACAGGATAAACAGAGCAATAGCCATGTTAAACCTTTCATTATTTCAAAAACAGAATTCAAGTTAGACATGTTTGCCTCTTGGCCACAAATGCTTCAAAGCACTAGCTTAAGAGCTTATGGATTTTTTTTTCTTCCCATTTTTTTCTGATTCAGATAACTTTTTTTTTTTTCTTGTGTTGATCTGCAGAGGATGACATGCAGATTGATGAGAAGTGTGTGGAAACAGGTAACTGAATTCACTTGAGATGATTCTGTTTGCTTCAAGGTAGTAGCTAGTCAAAGCGTATTTTTGTTTCCCAGATAAGAGAATCATTCTCCAGGTGAACTTAATTGTAGAAAATTCTGTTTTTCTTACTTTGGAAACATATTATGTTAGTGTATTAAAATGAGCTGTCTGCAGTTGTAGTGTACAGTGAATGCTTACAGTGAAGTGTTGTGCTGAAATGATGGAGCACCCAAAAAATATCCGTCTGAATGAGATCCAACTTCTTTGATTCAGGTTTTGGACTGTGTAATGTTAACATCATTTTTGCCTATCCTAGATTTAATGCCAGAGATGACTGTAATCTTTGAGAACCCACACAATTAATTGTCAAGAGTCTGATCTGAGGGGAATACGTTTTTAGGCACTGAGCGAGAATAGGTTTTTATATGTAAATAGTACATGTGAAGACTGTTAGCTTGACTTGCTCCCTAAAGTGACACAGCACATTCCTCCTTCTCCTGAGGTAATTCAGAAAGTTCTTATGGAGGGATGTGATCCTGTAAGTACCTGCTGCAGAACTTCTTGCGCAGTTTTCTGAAGCAATTGGTACAGTCCACATCTGGATTGGATTAGGAGGCATGAAAAACTGTTAGCACATGAGTTTTGTTGTGTTCAATGTGTTAAATGCAACTTTGAAAATCTGAGACATCACCTCCAAGTAATGTTGTTTATAAAGGCATCTGGGCACCTAAATCCGTTGAGATTTACTGCTGTCAGCTGCCTGGTGCCTCACAGGGTTAGATTGTGCATACACAGTGGGAGTGCCTTTAACATGGTGGCCTCAGTCCCCTGATGTCACATACGTCGCTGTCACATCCTTAACTGGAGGCTCAGATATGAGCCTGAGTCCCTTTTGGTGTCATGCGAGGTGTGTGAAAGTGTCTGCCTCACAGAAGTAGGTACTGTGGGTTTGCTGTCACACAAAAAAACATATTGTGTACAAAGTCTTCCAATTCCTACACCATTCTACTTTCTGCACATGCTACTATTGGGGAACAAATGTTTTCAGTTTCTAAACAGATTTCCAGAAGAAAGACTTTGTGGAGAGAGACCAGACAGTTAATTCAGGCATGGCAAGCTGCACTTTAGCCACCCCAGTGGAGAAGGAAGTGGGGAAAAAGTGTGTGTGAAACAGACTGATAGGAGCCTGGAAAATTAATTTCTGTTTCTTAAGTTCAATAGGAGGAAAATAATTAAATTTTGAATTTATTTTTAATGTCTTTGCTGTCTGGATTACTAAAAAGATGAAGAAACATTTGAATCTGGTAAGTTCCTCAGACCTAACTCCGAATTCCTTGCTGTTGTTTTGCTGTGAGAAGTGTGTCCACAGAAAAGCGAGTGGCTTAAAAACAAGCAGATGACAAAAACAAGAACACCGTTTTAGCTTTAAAGGCCATTCTGGCTTGAAAAGCCATTCTGTAAAATCCTGTTGCCTTAAGTCTTCCTCTTCCTCTCAGATTAGCTTATTAATAAGGTTTTTATTCTGTTATCCCACAGAGGCAATGCAAGTATGGGTGTTTCTTATGCATGAGTAACAGATCTGTATATCAAATCCTAATCAGTTACACATGGGGCTGCACTGATGTCAGAAAGGATAATGGGATTACCTTAGTGTGACAAAAGGCCTCACTCCACAGTACCTGTAGGAGCTGTTGATGTGGTAGAGAAGAAAGCTGTTCTCGATTGTTGATTGTGTGCATGGTTGGCATGCAAGAAACAAAAGCGCGTTTATGAAATGAATGGTTTATGTATAAGACGTGCGGTCAATTAGTGGTGGTTTTCTTTCTGTTTTTTTAACCGAGCTGGTCCTTTTAGGGAGAAGCTATCTATCTACCACATATTCAGAGTTCGGCAAAATGTAAATCTTCTGAAACAAATCAGTTTTCCACTACAATAATTCTTCTACTACTGTTAAACTTCTTGTTTGAGATATTTGGCAATCTCCTGGAGAAAATGTCATTCCACCTTACTTTTCCTGCTGCTCTTCTCCATATGACTTGCCAGTAGGATTTCTTTTATCACAGACGGTTGATTTTCTTCCACCTCTCAAGCAGTGCCCAAAGCTTTTAAGACACAACCAGCAGCTCTACAAGGCATTTTTTTGTTTTCAGGCTAGGACATTTGTGATAACTGCACTTAGGGATTACGCTTGCAAATCCTATTCATTACTCACTGCTGAGTCAGCTCTCTGCTGTATCTAGACAGTCAGAGGAGTAAACGTGCAAATATTTCCTATCCTACATTTTACTTTAACAAATAGTTGGACATCTTTGTGATGTATTTTGCTAGTAAAATACTGAAGTGGGTGCTGTAGATGAGTGTATCATTCTTTGGAAACTGAATATTCATGCTACATGTTTCATTAGGTGTATTTTGGGTTTAAAGCCTGCAATACCCGTTTCCCGAATTTTGTAAATGCATTAGGCCACGCTGGTTGGTTTTCTTTATCATAGTTTTGAGAAAATAGTCTATACTAATTGTTCTATGTCTGTCTCTATCTGAACGTTCAGAGGAGCTTAAAGAAGGTAACACTAACTTTTTTTTTTCTCCCTATCTCTTGTAAGCAGTAGTCTGTTAGAATTTATCAGGGTTTATTGCGTTTCCAGTAACTACATTCCCCTTACAATATCTGATAGCTGATTTGCTTGTTCACTGTAGGATTCCATGCTGCACTCCATACCATAGAACAGAGGGTGGATAAAACAGAAGTGCTTGAAAAGATTTGAATGGTAGCTCAAAATAAATGAGGATATAAAGCATATAGGCATAGGTGAGCTGAACAGTACTCTGAACTTTGCCCTGAGCAAGCAGTTCTGTGCCAAGTAGTTTTTTCTTCAGTCATAAACAAGGAGTTGTTATAGGAATAAAGTAGGAATAAAACTGTCTTCTAAAGTTGTGAATAGTGCAGAGTATATATGCCAGAAAGAAGAATAAGAGGCATCTAACCTTGTTTTGGTACCTGCTTGCTTCTGAGATAACTGTCAGGCAAACACCTAGGGCAAAAGATGATGCATTTAATGCCTTCCAAGTGAAGATAATGTTCTTGCCCTGGAACAAATACTGTATTTACAGATATGCCTATGTCTTCTCTATCTCATTCTTGATTTAGCAAGACCTAAATAAAGGGAATACACAGCTTGGATATAAATATGCATGATTAGGGGAAAATTAGGAGTCCTTTTTGAAGAGAAATGTAAACACTGTCACCAGGTTTTTTAGTTGTTTTCAAATCACATTAATAAAATAGTTTCTAAACTGTTAAAGCATTGATCTATTAGGAAATTGATATTTTTGAGCTTTGTAGAAGAAATTTCATTTTAAAAGTACGTGTAGAGATTTAAAAGACTCGCCAGAGTGGTTACACCGTTACAAAAACAAGCATGAGAATGGGGACAAAAAGAATTGGAGGAAACAAATTATTCTATGATATTGAGGTACAGATATCTGATCCAAAGATGATTTAAAAAAATAAATTGTCTTAATTCTACCTGAATGATCTGAGCAGATACACATTGCATTTTCCAAGTATGCTATTGGGCAGAAATTGACTTGTATATTTATACTAAATTTATTTCCAATTTTGAGCTATTGAATTGTTGGTTATTGTAATGTTATAACTAAAGAATTCTTTTAAGCTAGGTTTTGTCTGGAAAGCTTAAATTATGTGGAGTTCTTTTTTCACTGAAAGTATTTCAAAACATTGTCTGGCATCTAGTTCTCTTAGAAATGGAACAAATAAAACATTAAGTTTCAGATCTAACTTAGAAACAACACAATTTTCTAAGCTTAATTTTTTCCTTATAGATATATTGGTCACGTTTGAATATTTCATATTATGGAGTATTGTGCTTTTTAAATCAGATTAATCATAGTACTGGCTTATGTTTACTGCAACAGTTTTCATATGGGATCAGAAATAATTGCCAGCCATTTAGCTTTTAAACTTTCACTCTCCTTTTTCCTTCATGATTATTTTTTCTTATTCTAGAAGAGGAAGAATTTGGTGAATTTGGCCAACGAGTCTTTATTGGTACGCAGCGACTAAAGATGAGTAAGATGTCTGGGGCTTGATCTAGATTAAATGTTTTTGTGAAGTTTAAATCAAATGCTTTGTTCTTCACTTCACCGAAAGACTTACTGAATTGAATTCTACTTGCTCTGTTTTCCAGACTTCAGGAAGACATTTTCCTCGTACTAATATTTGTTCTTTCCATTTGAACCTCTCCTTGTTAGATTTCTACTGGCCACTACGATTTAATTTGACTGTCTGTTAGATTTTCCTTACTTCAAGATTAACTTTATTAGAGCATAATGTTCTATTGTCTGTCATGCATTGAGAATAATGATGAGGACTTTTGTTAGAAAAGTAGACCAAAAAGTGAGGTTTTCAGAGTTGGATGGTAAGGTGAAGCAACAAACCTATCCTTGTTACTAAACCATGGTGATCTCTTTAAAATATTTGGATTCATTCTGTAGGCTGTTCCAGACAAGGACTACACCTTTTAAAAAAAAAAAAAAAAAAGTCAACTGTTACTTGTGATGCTTTATATGGCTATAAACTTCTCCTTGGGCTTGTTTTGGGCATCTTTTTGGGGTCTTTAATTCTGGGCTAATTGTCCAGAAAGCTAAGGTAGCTTTCAATGAGACAACGTCATTTTTTAGCTGACTTCTAACGCTCAGAGGTTCTACCAAGTTGATAGTTGATATACCAAGTACAGCAGTCAAATTAACTAACTTTTACCCTGCAAAAAGCTCAAAAATGCATTATATATTTAGCTTAGAAAGAGACACTCTAGGCTACAGAATTAGCTGCTTGCATTTCAGTTGCAGTTTTTGGTGCTGATGCCTTTGTCCCTTACAGCTGGATTCCGCAGAAGTATGCGCCTGTGTCGCAGGAAATCCCGAACCAACCAGCAGTCATGTTATGCTCGGTGCCCCAGCAGCTGTTACAGCGCTCTTGCAGCTCCATATGAGGAGGTGGTTAGGTACCAGCGGCACCCAGCAGACCGGAACAGACTAATTGTACTAGTGGGTAAGCTTTAATTACTTCCTGATGCAAATTTCACAGCCTGTAATGGAGGGGAGGAAACAGTCTTGGTCTGAATCAACTGAGATTTCCAGCTGCTAATTGCAACAGGCAGTGGCTAGTGTGTAGGTAGCTCTGAAGGCAACATTTCAAGAATGATTGTTTGTAACTTGACTTCATTGTTGATTTTAAAGTCTAATGTATGCATCATGTGTGCTTGAGACAATGAATATTTAAAGAAAAAAAGTCTTTAGAAGAAGCCATTCAGTCATGAATGCTGGTTGAAAATGCATTTTATTGGGGAAATGGTTCAGTTTTATATTCAGTTGGGACTGATATAGAAAAGCGTTGAGAAAACATGGAGGCGTTTCTACAACCAGAATTAAAAATACATGGATATGGCAGTAAGAAGAAGAATGTTTAGAAACTCTAGACTAGAAAAATCTAAATCATGGGCAGAAGGGAAAGCTTAAAAAAAAAAATGCTTTTAATAATGTTTGCTACAATAAATATTGTATTAAACAGGCTGCAGTCTCTCAAGTAGTTTTTAATCATAGTGACTGAAAGGAACCTGTTTTTCTGCAGTATTCCATGTTCCTGATAAAGCAGACTGGGTAAAGGCAAATCGCTTGTCCTTTCTAAGTCTAGAAGTTTTGATAATATTTTACTTTAAAATGGTATTGCTGGGTTGCCTCCTGGGAGCGACTGTAGTGCTGGGAAGTGATTTGTGCCCTGATCCATCAAAATGGTTTGGTCACTTCTGGTACATTTTTCAGGAACCACATGTTCTTCAAGTTTATAGGATCAAACTATGGAGTTATTACTTGCTCCTAGGGAATCCAACAACAGAAGTAGCAATCTGATTTCTGTTCTGGTGATAGGTCATTGTTTGCCTGTTTACTAAAACCATGAGTTTATCATACTTACCCAATTCATTTGTGTGTGCAATATGTTAGAAAATGGGAGGTGCGCATGCAAAAAGTGCCTCTGTCAGTAATATTAGTTGTTTTTCCAACTGTTTCAGGTCCTGCAGGAGTGGGTGTGAATGAGCTAAGGCGAAGGCTTATCTCAAGTAACCCACGAGAGTTTCAAAGTGCTGTACCTCGTANTGCTTTTATAAGGGTTGTTTTAAAATACTATCTTTCTCTTTATTTTGGTAAATCAGCCAAAGATGTTTTCAAGTTTCAGCTCCTGAAACCCTTAGAACTTTACGTAGCAGTAAATCTGTGTGGTTTTGTTTAATCTTGCCATTTGCTTTTCTTAGATTAAGAAATAAGAATATTTCTTAGGCATATTGTAAGTTCATAGTATTTAAGTGATCGGATATGAGAATGAAGGCAACTGAAGTTGGTGCTTAATAGGCTTTGCAGCTTTCCTTATTAGCCTTCCTGTCTTGAATGAGACTTACATAGCTTAATTTCTGACTAATTGTAGAAATTGTCTCTACCTATGTTTTTTTGGCTCTTATAATTTGGATAACCAAACAGGGAATGTATGAATCTGAAGCTCGTTGAAAATTTAGGAATTCTATTATGCTGAGGATCCAAAACATGAGGAAACTGCAAATGTGGGAAGGCTTGCAGGATGTTTCAGAATGAACTTTAATCAACTCTACCTCAGAGGAGGAAGAGCAATTGTGGAACCACTTCCAAAGCAGTTCCTGATTGGTTTGAATCACTGATATTTGGATTAAATCACTCTCCCTCCATTCGAGCACTTCCTACTGGGCAACCAGTAGAGCAGATGAGGCTTTTGCTCCGGACTAACAAATGGAAACAACTAATTTTGTTACTTATGTAAATATTGATTTATATGCCTTCATGAAAGCTGTCTCATTTTCATTTATAACATTACAAGAACTTACTTGCAGTTGATTTCTGTCCCATCTCTACTTTCAGACACCACCCGTATTCAGAAGAGTTATGAAATGAATGGTCGTGAATATCACTATGTGTCCAAGGAAACTTTTGAAAACATGGTGTATAGCCACAGGTAACTAAGAGACAAATTACACTCCTGTTACTTAAACTGTAATACGCTTCAAGGAAAGACGATTTTGTAGTTAGGGCTCAGGTCTGGGCTCCTCTCCTCATACTTGCTATGTTTGGTGTAAATTTTGGTCAAATTAGTTGAGCCCATTGCTTCAAAAACTCTTCATGCAATTGCAAATAAGGTCCTCTACAATTAATCTTGGAAGCCTTCTAAAAGTGTGATCTCGAGTTCTGAGCTCATCTGATGTGATTTGTAAGTTAGGAGTCTAGCCCTTCTGGAAACTGGACTGCTTTCTAAGATTGAGCAGGTCAGACCCATCCCTTACCTACATCTCCACTGTGGAACCTCCGCAGTGATGACATCTCCATGTAAGCCCCTGAACTGTAAGGGCCGAACTTTCAAAACAGTCTGCTCCTTTCTATGCTTCAATATCTCTTACTATGCTTAGTCTCTCTACTGAAACAGACCAGCTTAGCACCAGAAGCTACAGTCCTTGAGTTATGCAAAGTGCTTCAAGATCTTCCCATTTATGAAGTTATTAGTACTGTATCATTGACAAGCATTTTATCACTAGAATCACAACCTCTGAACACATTATTTGTAATAGCAAGATAAGTTTAAAAAAAATGCATGCTTTTGGGACGTTCACATCAGCTTTAATAATCCTGATTTGGTGCTCAGTTTAGCAAACGAGCAAAGGTGCAGGTTGTTCAGCAGTGGTCCTTATGTTTTATCATTCAGTCTTGATCAATGGGTTAGATTTCAATGTTTCACCCTTAAGTGGAACCTTTTTGAGACTCAAGTGCTCTTTCATTTTTCTTCTTCCTCATTGCTGTTGCAGAATGCTGGAATATGGGGAATACAAAGGGTACCTGTATGGTACCAGTGTTGATGCAGTGCGAACAGTCCTTGATGAAGGGAAGATCTGTATAATAGATTTAGAACCACAGGTGAGTTGTAAAGGGGCAGAGAATCTGTAATTGGTATCTCCTGGAAGGAAAAATAATTCTATATATGTTCTTGAGCTACTGGAACACTGTTGTTAAGATGTACTTTTCCAAAGGTAGCTCCCCAGTAGTTTTTTTTTTTTTTTTTTTTAAAAGTCAGATTCCTCTTTAATGTTGTTGATTTGTTAATGACGATGCCTGGACACTCACTGGCATTGAAAGCATCTCCTAATAAGGTTCCCAAGCAGAATGAAATGACTGGTATGCTATACTTGCTTAATAATGTCTAGTCCAGGGATTATTAGTGAGGTCATTGTAAAGTAGGTGTTCGTGGAAAAGATTACTGCTAGGTCTGGAGATAATAGTGCATTGTAAACAATTGGCTTTTTATGGGAATAAAACTGGGATGAATACACTTAAATTATCTAACTTCTTTTTGCTATTAATTTGCAGGGCATCCAAATAGCCCGGACTCATGAATTAAAGCCCTATATTATTTTTATCAAGCCATCCAGTATAAGCTGCATGAGGCAAACTCGTAAAAATGCCAGGATCATTACAGATTATTATGTGAACATGAAATTCAAGGTGAGATTTGGAAATGGAAGAGACACAATTTACTACAGTGGGATTGTGTTTAGAACATAATCCATTCTACTATGTTACTAGGTTACATCTTTAAAAAAAGTATTGTCTTGTTCCTCTACGCTTGCTTTGAAGTAAGAGGGTTGTAATTTGCATACAGGGGATTGAGGCATATGTGTAAAATGTCTTTAAATGAGGAGACTATTTGGTGTGTTTTTGTTTTAATTAACTGCCTTGTGACAAGATTTGAGTCTACACATACATTTACTGTTTGCACTGAAATGTGTGGATGGAGTGTGCTTCATTAAGTGATTTAATCAAGAATTTTTTCATGTAGTTTTAAGTATTTAATGTATTGCTGTATAGTGTATTACTGAAAGTATTCTTATCAATTCCATAGTGAGTTCTACAGATAAAACACAAATCCTGCTTTGAGGAAATGCATAGTTTGCATTTACAATGTGTCTAGTGCATTTGTCACTACTCTTTCCATGCAAATCATGATCAAGCTTAGCATCTTAAAATTTTGGAGGCAGTGCATAACTGCATATGGAAATAAATCATAATTGCTATGACAAAGAAACATGAAAGTGGGAAATCGATTAAAATGCGGAATAAGAACATGGTGCTTTTGGGAGCAAATGGAGCATACTGAGACACAAGATAACTCCTTGGGAAAGGTATGGCAATTGGCTGTGTTTCACAGGCTTGGAACTGATTGTAGCAAGCATACTTTAGTTTTGATAGCAACTGTAAATTGAAATAATGTACATTGGCACTATCTACGCACCTCTTCTTTACGTGGCCCAAGGTGTTCTGCAGGTACCATGCAAATATATTTCTCTACACAATACTAAAGCTTTATAGATTTATTGTATCTCACAGGAAGAAGATTTACAGGAGATGGAGGATTCTGCTAAGAAAATGGAAGCTCAGTTTGGTCAGTTCTTTGATCAAGTGATTGTGAATGACAATTTACAAGAAGCATCTGCGCAGCTGCTATCTGCAGTCCATCGTGCACAGGATGAGCCCCAGTGGGTCCCTGCAATGTGGATATGCTCAGATACTCAGCCATAATTCTGAGTGGCAGGCAGCTTCATAAAGATTACAGCTTATGTTTTACTTCAAGAATAATCCTAATGTCAGGATTGTGAGAATTTATCTTTGTATGCAAGGGATTTGGAAGAAGATTAGGAAAGAAGCCGCTACAGGAGCTATAATCGCACTATGTTACAGTTGCATCCGTTTTTGTATGAAAAAGGAAACATTGTGAGCTCTCAATTACAAGAATAAAGAAAAATCTATTTTGTTGCATGTATTTGTATGATTTACTTATACATAGGTATGGAAAATTCCTTTCCCTACTTCCTTTTTATTAGGATTATCCTGGTACTGTGATACCTGTACATGCTAGAGTCACACTTATTCTGTCAAGAACATAATTTTTTTTAGCAGGATGTCTTTGAGCAAAGAGTGTTATTTATAAAGGTATTTGTTTGCTACTTGTCATTTTTACCTTTTAAGACAGGAGCAGAATGGTGTTGGCCACAATAAAAATGGCTCTAGAACCTAGTTTTCTTCACAGTACATATAGCATGTCTTTATTGTTCTATCAACTCAAGTGAGTAAAAACTGTCAAAATACGATTTCATTAAAGAGGGGAAATGGAAGCTGAAGCCCCTTTTCCTATTGGTTTAATCTAAGGCAGCATGTTCCCTTCACCAAATGGTGCAGTGCTTATGCACAACTTTCTCACTCTCTTCATCTCGCATTACAGGTGTATTGCCCCTTGAAGAAAACATTATGTTGGCCCAGTTCACCTTGGAGAAAATCAACAAGCGCAGGACAAGTTGCACAGAGTAGAGACACAGTATTCATGTAGCAAGCCCACACCAAGCCACCTCTTCCAGCTGCCAGCACCTCTGCTCGTTGTAAAGTCAGACCTAGTAGTCCTGGGTTAGAGGCAAACCTGGAAAGAGCAGAGCCCGCCATCCCATGGCTGTGGGGTAAGTACAGGCAGAGGGTGAAAGACTGGTGCCAGTGGTGGGGCCCTGGGCTGGTGCCGTGTCCCTCCCCCCGGTGGGCCATAACCAGAAAGGCAGCTGCCGTTAACGGTGCACTTCTGGTGCTTATTCCCGGCGCTTTTTGTTTTCCAGTTAGAGCATGTAACTTCATTTTGCAGACTGTGCCAGTGGCTACGCGGTGGAGGAGGCCAGAACCCCCGTGCAGAAAAGGCCTTGCCGGGGGTCGCTCCCGCGCCGCCTGAGGTGCGAGGAGCAGGCGGCTCCGCGCCGCGGCGGCGGCACGGGCCCGGCGGGCGGGGCGGGGCGGAAGCGAGCGCCGGCTNCGGGCGGTGGGGGGCCGGGGCTTCCTCCGCCCGACTCCGCAGGGCTGCGGCCCGCCGTGCCCGGGTGTGAGCACCGGCGGCGGCGGGAGCTCGGTCCGCCCAGGGTGCGGTTGGGGAAGGGTCGCCCCGGGGCTGTGAGCGGCAGCGATGCCAGCCGGGAGGCAGAGCTGGAGCGCAGCACGGTGCCCCGTCCCCGCTCCGCCGGTGCCCCCCGGTGTTGCCCGCGGGCGGCGGGGAGCGGCGTGCCGCAGGGTTGCTTCTTTCCGCGCGCCTTTGCTGGGGGCGTCAGCAAGCGTTTGCTCGGGGTTTTCGTGTTTTCATTCGCACACGCTGGCAAAAAAAAGGCATACGAAAAGCTTTAAACCCATAAAAAGTGGCTAAGTGTTCTGAACCCTTTGAGTTTGGGCGATTGTCCTCAGTAGTACCCCTGAGAGCAGCTCTGCTCACTGTGCTCACGGAATAAATACGACTGCTTGGTGCTGTTATGCGTGAGCTGTACTTGAAAGCAAAGGTATTTTTGCTCTGCATCTCTGAATGGTGGGGGGAATTTTTTTCCTGAGTGAGAGAGTTCCCAGGCTTGTTCCCACCAGCCTGTGGCTCGGGAGCAAGCCCAGGACTGCTGTGAGGCAGCGAGCGTGTGCTTGGTGGCAGGCTGGTGGCTTCAGGGACGCTGCCAGCATGGCAGCGCTGAGCAGCTCCTGTCAGTAACAAAACGTCACTGGAAACCTGCACCCAAACTCAGCTTTTCTGTGGAGTTTGCAGTGAGTTCCTTCAGATTCTGAGAAACTGGAAAGTTCAATGACGTGAAGCTTTTATTTGTGTGGCGGAGTTGGGGACTTCCACACAGGTGGGACAGATGAACATTGGCTACTAGTTGCTTACATGTAATTGCCTTTGTTGACAGAAATAAACAATACAGAAACTCATTTGCTTTTCAGTTGTTTTGCAGAAGGTAACAGAATAGAGTTACACTACCACACAGGCGGTGGATGCTGTATAAAAGCTTTCAGACTTTAGTTTTTGAAAATATCAACTATCCTAAAGAATTAATAATTACTACTACACACGCGCACACACACACACACACACACAAAGAGTCAATAAAAGCAATGAGCTCTGAGCTTAAATTTTATCAATATTTTTTCTCCCTTATTGTGCACCTGTATGGTGTGAGCGGTGCAGACTGCTTTGCTGGATGCCGCTCAGGGTGTGCTGCTGTCTACCTGTGTGAATAGCACTTGCTGTCAGTCTTCAGCATGGCCGAAATCCAGGTTAGAGACTGGAGGCCTAATCCTGCAAATGCTTCCTTACACAAGGTCTTTCATTTCTGTAAGGTAAGCAAACCTAGTAGTGCTTGCTCACTTGATCCTTTACCAGCATATGGAGTCATGGTTTTCAGTACAGGTACGTTTAGGGCATTCTTCTTGCTGCAATGGAAAACTCCCAGAGCAAACTGCCATTGTTTCGACCAGGAGTAGTGCTGGGCCCTAGCCCAGGGGCAGGAAGGTTCACGTCCAGCTAATCCTGGCTGCTAGAAGCTTATTTTTAGTTCAGAATTAGCAGAGGTTCAGCGTGAGCAGTGTCAGGAATAGAGAACTGTTCACAGTGCCTCTTGTAGGGAACAGCTTCAAATGATATGGGAAAAAAACAAGTGGTAAGTTTGTGGGTCCTTGAGCCTTGCCAGTTGTATGGTCTTTTTTATTTCTGGTATCAACTGAATTTTTGGAACGTGGGAAATACTTCTTTCTGTGTACCTTTTAAATATAATTATATAATACAAAACCTGAAAGTGAACAGCCTTCCTTTGTCTAGATGAGAGAATCATCCACTGTAAGAGCTCAGTTTTAGATTGTTAACAGGAGATACTTGTTCTTAGTTTTTAGTTATGGTTAACCTCCTGGTAAATATTTGTGAAATTTCATAAGTCTTTTCCATAAATAAGCTTATTTTCTTTTTATTGCTTATAATTGAATATTGTTCTGTTCTGAATTTATAACTTCGTTAATAGAAAATATGCAGCTCGTGATATACACCATGTAAGTATATTGATTGTGTAAGTTATTGCAGTATTTTGATATTTAAATAGCATGACTGCTAAACGTTCCAGTGAACACAGTACCTTATATACAAAGTGGAAGTTGTTCAAGTGAAGTTGAAATGCAAGCTGCACCTCACACTTACCTGCTAGGTGCTTGTCCCCGGTGCAGTGCCCAACAGAACTGTGGTAAGAACATGTTTTTCCTGCGTTGTGCTGTACCCGTCTATGAAACATCTCCACCAGGAGTTTCTCGCTATTTATGCATGTATCTGATTATGTATGAGGTGTTCAGAATCTGGTTTCAGAAGCATAGGTAGCAAACACGTGCATAGTATGTTCTGACCATACCTGGAAGCAGCTGTTCTCTGTGAAGGAGTTTAACAAGCACTCAGAAGAGAGGTGGTTTCACACTGACCGAAGCTGATTTCTGTCTCTGTCCTGTCTTCCAGTGCCCCCCGCGTGCCCTCCCTCCAGTGCCAAGGTAAGATCAGTTCATTCTACAGAACTGATCATGGTTCTGTACTGCTGTGTTTTTAAAGGCAATGAAATGGAGAAAAATAAGTTCAACAAGTATCTGCATAGTCATAATGTCTTTAAAAATACTTGCTTTTCTTGCTACTTTGTTGTTCCAGAATTCCTTACAAGCAATACAAAGCATTTTAAAGTTTTACAGAGGCTGAGAAAATTTACTGTTATCTCATTTTTAATATTTGGAGAAGTAAACTCTTTTAAAAGTTTTTGATATATAGCAGCTTCAGTTCTATTAACATCTACTTCAGTTTTATTGATGTCCCCATTCTCAATTTCTTCCTTAACTCCTCCTTTGTTTTATTTCATGTTTTTTAGTGTATTTAAATCACAAATACTTCATAATAGGAATTTTTTAATTCAGACTAGATATTATCAAATGGGGGTATAGGTGTCTATCTCTTTGACATAGTATAGGGAGAAATTTGGATTTTTTTTCCAGCACCCTAATGGGCAGTGTAGAAGGAAAGGCAATTATATAGTTTTTTATGGCATGGTACGCCAGATTCCTTCAAAGTACTGGCAACGTGTAAAGACAGTGTGAATGTTTTTAGTAATGTATGTGTTCAAATGTTTCGTAACTTCTTTTGTTGGTTTGTTACATACCAGGCAGTAAGACAAGTTTTAATTAGCCAGGTGATTACAGCTTTTAATCTGATCTACAGCTAGCCGATTGAGAAACTGTGCATAGTCACGAACAAAGTGTTGAATCTTGATGACTGCTTTGTACACTTAACCCTGTTGTACACAATTGCTCATAAAAAGAAATAGGAATAAGGAAATGAATAATAAAAAACAAAGTAGTGAGAATGTCACTGTCGTGAATTGTAATTGATTAAAACCTAACCTTCTTCTTACCTTTTTTCCTTTTACACTGCTCTTCAACACCTTTCTTCTTAAATGTGAAGCGGAAACCAGGGTGAGTTATTCTCACAATAAAGAGAATCATAAACATCAACAGTTCCTTTTGATGTCACTTCATCCTCTTTTTAAAGATTGGTCCTTATGCTTTTCCTAAATGCAAGCTGATAATCATGTAAATTGCGTGGATACCTGGACTACCACTGTGAGAACTACCTAATGTTTTTCTTTGTTCTTATTACTGGTTGCTATTTCCGTATTAAATCAAGGTAACTAGAATGTTGTCACTGTGCTCTAAACAAGAAGTTTATTCTTCAGAACGTTATTCAGAATATTTCAGTTTTTCATTTAACACATGCATATGCATATTTAGCCTCTGTTGCACTTAAGACGTATTTCCTAACATGTTTTCCTGCTGTCTTCTGTACTCTAACTGCTTGTGTAAATTGGTGAATTGTCATCTTACCTGTAAAAGGTGGAGGATGTCTTCACTTGTAAATAGGACTCCCTTTCTTAACTTGCAATATTATGGCGGTTAAAAATGGGAAATGGAGGTTTCTCCATACTGTGCACCTAGATTTGTGTTTTATGTTCTGCAGATGAAATTCCACTCAGTCGTCCCAAAAAAAGAAAGCCCAAAGGAAAGACTCCATTAGGTAAGGTCCCGCCAAGACTGAAAACTGTATTTGTAATCCTGGGTGAAACCCGCACTGTAGCCAAGCTCTTGACAGATACATGTTTTTCAGTCTTGTACTCTATTTTTTGAATAGTGTTCTTCTCAGCTAACTTATCATTGATTTTATGTTGAACATCTGCATTTTTTTGCCTACAGTGCTGTCTGTCTTTTTAGAACAAGTCTGTAATCGTAACTGAAGTAACTTCTTCCATCCTCCTTTCTTTTTCCCTGGATTCATTCTCAGTACTGCTAATAGAGCAAATTTTAATACTGAACTGAAAAAAATTTGCTTTAATGGTTATTCCTCCTATTTTTTCCTTTCTAAAATTTTTTGATACTTCACTAAACAGTCACTTCCATCTGTAAGCTGCTTTCAATGTTGAGTGTGTTAAGTGCTTGAATTTTTGAATGAACTAAGATAAAATTTGTTTAACAGATTGGCTCAGCTTAAGTCCTTGGACAAATAAAGCACAGTTTAATCATTCTATTATCATCTGAGAGTTAAGAGCCTGAAATATGAATAACACCAGATCTTTGTATTTTTACAAGAAGTGGATCTGCTGAATAAAGATACCCTTTTAAGCAAAATTACGAGTCTTATGTTTTTTGGTGAAGCAAAATGTGTTGATAGAATCTATTGGATTTCTCTAAATCAGTTGACTTGGGACCATGCGATGGTTTGATGAGTAAACCTCCTTTATTTGATTAAAAGGGTGTATAATGGCGGGCTCACTGTAAGACTGTTAAATGCAATAAGTAGAGCTATTGCTAGCAGGGCTTCCCAAGAATCAAGTTTTGTGACTTTTTTTCATTAAGCTGAGTGATCGTACAAAGTACGTGTTGATTTTGGCTATTACTTTGCTGGTTAATTTTGCATTTTAGCACGGTAAAGCTCTATAAAAGGTGGGGAAACCTGTTGCTTGAAGTGAAAATAAAGGTGGATTCAGTTGTTATTGAAAAAAACTGCAGTACTTGAAAGGACTATAAAAAGGCTTGTCTTTCTACATCAGATGATGCTGATTGATGCTACTGCTTCTAGAATATTTGATGAAATTTCATGTTAACCTCTCACGGAAATTTACTTCCTCCAAAGCATAGTAATTCTTTTCTCAGACTGAAGTAAACATTCTTGAACATTGTTTTTTTTTTTTTTCCTGCTTCTCCTTTATTCTTGTGCTGTTTGTTTATCAATGAATTTAAATTTCCCTTTTTACGTTATTTTGCCTTAACACTTATCTGTCTGTGTGAATCAGCTTGTAACAAACTGTTATTTTTTTCTGGCCCTTGCATTATTATCTTTGCATGTAGAAAGGAAAATTATGGAGGTCTTGCTCTTTCCTGTGTTAGATTCCATTCTGTCAGTCCTCTGTTGTATACCCAAATGGGAATCATGCTACTTCTTGGATACATAAATTTCCTCCTGGGCATGAAATTGTCAGAGTGAAACGAGGGTTGTATGTTTTCACCTTGTATGTTTTTATTACCATATTTGCTTCCCATCTCTTATATTTTCTAACTGATATATTTCACCTCAGCTGTAATCTGGGCAAATACAGATATTCTTCACAGTATAGCAGATAGCAGCTTTTTCTTGCCTGTTTCTCAGTGGCTCTGAATTGAGGTTGCTGGAGCTTTCCTTCTGCTTTTCAGATGGCATTGTCCAAGCAACTGTTCGTCGGCAGTCTGAAAGCAGTGAGCCCCTAACCCCCGAACCTCATGATGTCCCTCCTCAGAGGAAACGCAAGAAGAAGAAAGTACCTCCTGGTATGTGAAACAGCTGTAGACTGAATTAAATTTGGTGACAGAAATATGATTGGCCAAATCACATTTTGGTTTAAAAAATTTCAAGTCAGGTGCTCTAGTACTTGTAACAGTTGGAAGTAATCTGGGTGAATGGTAGCTTAGAGTTTCAGTTTCTGATTTGAGATTCCGTGTTTATATAATAACTATTTATGCATTTAAGTGAATGTCTTTACAGTTCTATGAAAGCTATAAAATTTTCATGTTGCTTATTTTAAATCTTCAGATTCTGAGACCTCTTTTACCCAGCAGAATGTTGCATCCTTATTTCAGAATGGAAATGGCATGGATATTCCTGAAGCTGAAGAAACAGTGATCCGCAAACAGAGAAAAAGAACAAAGTGAGATGAAACTAGTATAGTTTACAATTTGGAATAACTGTGATAGTGAAAGTGGATGATTAACATTTTACAGTGTCACATTACAAAGATGGAAAATCTTGGAAGTCCATGATACCATGCAGCTTGTGCAATAAATTGTATGCATGCTGGTCCCTTCCAGGGCTAAGATCTAACTTTCTTCACTTGTTTGTTTTATGCATACCTGGGTGCATTACAGTTCAGAATACATTAGCATGAGCCTAATGTTTCAGTCATGTACGTGAAAAATTAGAATGTATAACTGCTTTCTTTCATTTTTTCCTATCTTTTTTCTTAATTTTCTGAGAAAAAAATGCTTTCTTATCCTTTTTAATTGCCTTTTCTTCAAGAGTTATGCCTTTAAAATATTTTAGTCACCTTTGTACCACAAGCATCCATTTTCTTGGCCTTGTATTTAGTTTGTATATATTTTTTTCTAATTGTTAATTTCTTGATATGTATTTCTTCCCACCTTAGTGTTTTGACACAAGAAGGAATCCAAATTGAAAGAAAAACAAAAAAATTAAGGATTAGCTTTATGGTTTTAGTCAGCTAACTCCATGAGAATTTTAGTCCTTAAAATTATAAATGGAGGTAATATACAGATCAGTAGCTTAATTGGTTCTTATCAGTCAAGTTAGGAGTCTTCAGCTTTTAAATTTTACTTCCAGTTCTTTTTCTGTCCCTTTGTATGTCCTGTAATAATAGGAAACCTCGGCCAGCAGAAATGCACTGTTCAAACGAGCTGGAGGTGGAGGAGGAAGACATTATTGAAGATGAACACAGAAAGAGCCCAGATCAGCCTGTGTTTGCTGCTCCCACTGGAATTAGCCAGCCTGTTAGCAAGGTGTTTGTTGAAAAAAATCGTAAGTGCATCTCGTGATTTCAGTAATTTAAGGAAATTCTTGCAATTAAAGAATGCATAATCGTATTTAAAATCCAAATATTGCACTATTGGGAGGAATTTAAAAAAGAAGTTTTCCAGCAAAAAAAATATCTGGAAATAAATACACATTATAATTTTTCAACAGTGAATGTTAGTGTTGCAGTGCTGTCATGTTAGGTTGAATTTTTGAATTCTGTGGGAGAAAAAGGCTGTTTGATAGTACAGAAGTGAGCTTATTTAACCTAATACTGTTACAGTACATTGAGAAGAAAGTATTTACTGTATTTCAAAAAATCTTTCAACTGGAAGTTGTTTTTTGTTTTGTTTTGTTTTTGTAGCAGGGAACACTGAGTAATTACCCAAAGTGTGCTGCACATTCATAAATCCATAGCCTGATCTGTCAGGGTACATCACGCTGACAAAGGCATCCTGATATGAATGTAAGCTGACAGAGGCTAGGAAGTGGGGAGAAGAAATCTTCTGATGGAAATTTTGATACTTCAGCTTTTTCACAGTAGGAAGTTCAAGCATTAATGTAGAAACGATGAGTGAAGGTAACAATACTCTCTAAAATAAATTTCCTCATCCTTCTAGGGCGTTTTCAAGCAGCTGACCGTGCAGAATTAATTAAAACTACTGAAAATATCAATGTACTTATGGATGTGAAGGCTTCGTGGACTACTAGAGATGTCGCCCTCTCGGTGCACCGAAGTTTCAGGTGATAGATTAACATTTTGATGTAAATAAAATAAATAAGTAGAATAATGTAAATAAGTAGAAATGATTTTTTCTTCTTCTTCTTAAGAAGTTAGCCCCTTTTCTCTATTATTGTGATGTATCTTTATTTCTTTTGGATATTTCTAATAGGTGGTGGTTGGGGATGCAACTGGTTATAAGGCTTCTCAGGCCTCTACCTTTTTTTTTGTTGACAATAATATCTGTTTCTAGTCTAGACACCACATGTGAAATGCAACCTGTAAAAAGAATAACAAGCTGACGCCAACTAAGGAATTTGTATTGCAAAGATTCAGACAAAATGTGAATAGAAAGAGACTAATATGGTAACAGAAATATTAGGGACCTACCGAAAAAATGTGTTGCGAAATGAGATTCACCCATCAGCTACAATATGAACAGAATGAAAACACCTGAATTGAGATGGTTCCCAATGAAAAATCTTGGTTGGTGAAAAAGAGGGAGGAGTGAAACTGGACTGTGCATAAGTTTGTACACAGTAGCAAAAAATGGTTTTTATTTTTACATGTGGTTGTGCTGTAATACAGAATGGGAAGATGACAGCCATTTTCATATCTCTGGTGTCTTCTACTTGGAAACCTCTGCTTGCTTCTCAGCTTTTTTTTAGCAAGGAGGGTAATGACAGTGTCAGGAAATTCTGAAAAGGCTGACTCTCTCAAGTACTGAAGAGCCTTGCATGGGTGAAAGGGGCAGTGGTCTTGGGGAGCTACAGGTAAAATGGAAGAGTGCATGGAGTGAAAGTATTTACTGCTGTCGCAGTAATAAAGGGAAGTAGTGATAGGATCAGGCAAAACACCTGGGTTTTCTTGGTTGAGTGCTCAGGTACTGAGTGCAGTCTGTCAAGGGAGGAAGCAGAAGTCCCATTGCTTAGGATTTTTAAAACTAGATCAGAAAAAACACTTGGAAACAGTCTGTCATGGCAACAGGGTTGAAGGGGTGGATTCATAGGCCTTTTCCATCTGTAGTTCTTCAAGGCATTAAACTTTTCTAATGTTCTTTTATCCATTCAGGGTGATCGGACTCTTCACCCATGGCTTTCTTGCTGGGTATGCTGTATGGAACATCATTGTTATCTACATTTTGGCAGGAAATCAGCTTTCCACTGCTTCTAACCTGCTCCAGCAGTATAAGACACTAGCATACCCAGCTCAAAGTTTGTTCTACTTGTTGCTGGCTATCAGTACAGTCTCAGCCTTTGATAGGTAAAATCCTGTTTGTATTTGAAAGGTGTATGTAATTTATATGCAATATGTTCTTTCCTCCTTCCTTTGGCATATTTTGATCTCCTGTTGATAATTTAATGTGATACACTTGGAGAATCGTTTTACACATGGCTGCCTGTACAGTTAAAAGGTGTACCTGTGCATTCAGTCTCTTGCTACTCATTTCTGTCCATTGCCTGCTGACTTGTATCAATGTGCTGGTGCTATTTGTGTAATCAAGAGGTGAACCAAATGGGAGAGCTGATGTTTTTTTGTGGGGCAGAGGGGTGGAGAACAACTACTGCTTCTGTTGGGTTACTTTTCATGTTAATCAGTTCTCCAGTTTGGTTTGCAACATAGCTGTTTAAACAGTTTTCCTGGCTCAGCTGGGGGTTCTGCCTTACGGCTCAAAAGTGGGAATGAACAGAAAGAGGAGCAAAAAGAGCATAAACAGAGTAGTTTCATAGATGTTTCTTTTAATGATAGGTTGTTTCCATGGCAGCATGGTAAGCGAGGGGAGGAATCTGTTTTATGGAAGAAATTGTGTCTTTTTTTCAATGAGTGATGGCAGGGAGGAGGCCTCAGTTATTCTTCATTGCTCCTGTACCAGTGTAAGCTTTGCAAGCAGTTACATTAGCATAACTGAGTTGGTGGTGGGGACACTGAAGTGAATAGCAAGGATTAGAGAGAGAGCAGATCTCTCCACACTCTCTTGTGTTCTGGAAATGACTGCAGTGTGAAAGCTACAAACCTCGTGGAACATCCTCCTTAGTTTCAAACTTTCTTGGGTTTGGCATAAGCATCATTGCCTGTGTGTGCAATATAGTGGTGTATTAAAGTACTGTAACAGAGGCAGAAAAAGGTATCTCAAAGAAAGTAAAAGAAAAATAGAATACTACTAGAGGAACAACATTAGTATCTTATTGGGCTGTGTTAATGACTCTTGTTTTTGTAATTAGGATTGATTTGGCAAAAGCATCAGTTGCACTGAGGGGTTTTCTTACCCTAGACCCAGCAGCAATAGCTTCATTCTGTAAGTACCCTGAAGTGTATAGGAAGTTGCTCAGAAAAAAAGTAAATGGAGAAATCCTACATTCTGTTTTCCTCTGTGGTTATTTTCTGCTTTAGAGTGATTGGCTGAGTAGCTGAAAATAGCGTTCAAGGGCTATGAACACTTTGCATATTTTTTTAAGCATTTGCAATAATAGCATTAGTGGGGTTATTACTGAGATGGTTCTTTTCCCACTTTTGAATGCAGAACAGAGAAGTAGCAAAAACTAAAATCACAAAATGATGCCTTTGATGTAGCTGATAGATTGCAAAAGTGCAGAAACCAGATTTTGATGCATCAAAATCCCCAGATCTGAAGAAGAGAGAATGAGTTAAGGGAGACAGTATCATTGGAATAAGTGGAGTGAAAGGAAAGAAAATGTAGTGATAATTATCATGTCATGATGAGACAGCTTTTTTTTTTTTTTTTGCTTTATATCTGACACTGCTAATTCCATTTCTTCCAGTGTACTTCACTGCTCTTATCTTATCCTTAAGTCAGCAGATGACATGTGACAGAATTAACCTCTATACACCACCTTCAGAAAATGGCAGCATCTGGTAGGAAACCTAAGAAACTACTTCTGTAAATTATAGCATGGCTCACTTAAGAACCTTAGTCAAATTGGTGGATTGGAAAGGTTATACAACATACATAAGAAGGTATTAATGAAGGATTCCATTACTGTACCTGACTTTGTCTGAGCGTGTCCTGGATCTGTGGTAATTTTACTCAAAAATGAGAACTCAAATTTGGGTGCAGTCATGTTGGTTGCAGATCCATTATACCTTGAACAAGAGCCTGTTGGAATGATGCTGAAAACATCAAGTCTGGCAGGAACCTTAAGAATCTCTTTTGCTGAAGAAATGTGACTTTACTGAGGTAACCCTTTTGTGTCCAAGGGCAGAACATTCTGTAGAGATTCAGCACTGTTTTCGAAGGAGATGTTCTAATCTGTCCAAGAACTGAATGTCATGGTATTATGAAGAAGTGGTATGTCTGCCAGAGGATGCAAGGGCTTAGCAGACACAAATGAAATTAAATATGAAGTGCTTTTTCATACTAGGAGCTTCTGTTTGAAGCTGGTACTTTCTGAAGTAGATATATAATGGACTTAAACTCTAGTTGCATGAGCTTTTTTTTTAATAGATCAGGAGAAGTAAGGTAAAAGCATTCAAATGAAAAATCACTGTTTTAGGCAGGTAGATATTTTTTCCTTTTTAGGGCTTTTATAGGTGTTTGTTCAGTTGTTTATTGAAAAGCCTAATTTCTAGTAACAAAACCTCAGCCTGCTGCTATTACGACAGTAAGAAAGGTGTCAACTAACTTAAATCATAACCTGTATTTAAAGCCTTATCTCATCCACCCTACAGCATTTGTACATCAGTCCTTGCACAGGCAGAATTTACTGACTTGCTGCTCACTTACCTTGCTGCCTCATGAGGAAGAGACTAAAATAAGATCTACTGATGACATTGTATTGTGTCTTTCATGATAGTAAAATTTGACAATAAAGCTTGATTTTTATTTTCGGTCTCTTGGCCAGGGAAAGGAATATACTGTTGAAATCTACAAGTGGGCATTCTCTGTGAGCTAATGGGGTTTCTTAGCTGAGTTGCTGTCTTTGGTATACACACTCTTTAACAGGCCTTTGTAATGCAAGACCATCAGGATGATAGTAGTAGCTGTGTTTTTACACCTGGCTTAGCAAGTTGTTTTTTATGATACTCTGCTGAAATTATTATTGTAACACATATGTACCAGTTTGTACCCTGACTTATTGGTTGATGTGCTTTTCCCAGGACGGCAGGTACAGAGGAAGAAATTCTTCAGCCATGGATCGTGGTGAATCTGGTGGTGTCTATTCTAGTTGGGGCAAGTTGGATCTTCTTGTCTTACCGACCAGAGCTAGACCACAGTGAAGGTAGGAAATATTAATAGGCAAAAAGTTGTTTGCTCAGGTTTTTATCTGCTGTGCTCTGCGTTTGGTGTTCAGGACTAGTCCTGAGAAATGTTGTGACTGAGGAACATGTTTCTCCTAGCAACATTTCAAAGTAAGTGCTTCTTAAGATGCTGGTGTCTGTGTTTGATCTTCTAAAGAAGCAGCAGTTATTAAAAAGGAAAGAAAAGCTTTGTTTATCCTGGCTGAAGCAATGTGAATTTTAAAACGTGAGAGAGTATGTGTCTTTTCTTCTTTGAAAAGAAAATTAATTTTGACTTTAACAGCAACAAAATGAATATTTGAAATGTATTTATTCTGCTTCTGTTTTAGAAAATTCCCCAATGTTACTAATGCTCTTCTTGCAAATGCTGAGTACATTTTGAGTTCAGCTGGGTATTATTTTCAACAGAACATTGCGGTAGCTTTGGGAACTCCCAAGTTTTGAAAAGTCAAATTTGAGCTTACAGAACAGGACATCAAATGAGGAGTACTTGTGGTCAAGGCTGGAGGAGGGGGCAAGCAGGTCATCCCCTTTCTTAGAAGCAGCTTTGCTAGATGCTGGGCCTTCTTCCTCTTGTTGTTCCAACTGGGATCCAAAAAGTGTATCATTACTCAGCTTTCCTATCAAGTGCATGCAGCCTGTGACTTGAAGCTGTGCTGTACACACTAATTGTAAGTTTCAGCTGTAAGTCAACTCATACCAAAGAGCATCATGAGTTGAAACACAGCTTTGTGTTTGGGAGGCCAAAGATGATTAAACGCTCTTCTTCAGATTACTTTAGAATTTTACTTTATCGATTTCTGTATTTCAGCTCGCCCCAGTTATTCTGCTGAGTTCTAATAACTCAATGAGTTTTAAAAAAATACAACCCTAGTTGGCAGCATTTACAGTCGTTGAAAGTAAAATTTATAATAGATGTCTAAATTGTATTTATAAGCCATTTTTTTAAATAATAAAGGCTCATTCAAGGAGGGCAGTGTCAGGATGTGGCCACATTTTTTCTGAGATATTAGATATTTACAGGTGCAGACTAAGATTAGAAAATCTGCTTCAGAAATTTCAAGAGAAAAATTCTGTTAGGATTTCCTATCAGAAATAGTAGAAAAATGTTAATCTATTAAGGATTGTGTAGCAAAAAGAAGTGTGTGAATCTCAGACTCGAGTGGATAAAACTGTGCTGTTGCATGTATGAATTGTGTAATTTACCATGTTGACAAATTGTTGGCAAACAGCCTGGTCTATATGCTGAATGTGCTGTGTGCAGGCCAGAAAGTACACCCACGCTGAGGGTGCAGTATAGATATGTAAGGGAACCCAGAGGGGAGAAAACTCTGCCCTCAGCAGCATAGAGCTCCAGAAGGACTACCTCATCAGCTGCTTAGCGTAACTAAAAATCAGCCGAATTTCCCCACAGTTCTTCACTGCTGACCTTAGGCAATCTCCCATGCCTGAAGTGCCTTGGTGACAGCTAGCTGTGAGCAATGTCATTCATGATTCTTTCTGTCCTGGGTTCTAGTGTTGCTAATGTATGCTGTGATCCACAGAGTGGATACATCCATATATGATGGATCTCTAAACAGAAATATTCCTTCTTGGTTCTGACACTCTCAAAACTTTAACAATCCCTCAGTATACTTTCAGATAGCTAATTAAGTGTCTAGACTGGCTGCAGGATGATATTTCCTACAATCAGCTGCTATTGTCATCACTAATTCTGTTAATTTGGGGGGCATCAATAGTTTTCTAAAGACAGTGGTGGCTCTTCCCATTACTGAGTTGCTGATATTATGACTGGGAAGAAAAGCAGGAGGCTTTGGGAAATTCCAGAAAACTTCTCTGGAATAGTGAAATCATATCCAGGTGAAACTTTTTTAAGAAAACAGAATTCTTTCCTCTCTCTTTCAGAATTGATGTTTCATGCTGAAATCGAGGAATTTCCCCAGGGAGATATCATACCCAGAGTCCAGCCATAGTGTGGAACATGCACCTTGTAACTATAACTGATGGCTCAACACTTTCTGTATTGTAACCATGTATTATAACTTTCATAAAGCAAAAAATGTATTTTTATAATGTATATATTTAATGGATCTTTTATGCATGCTACTTTTTAAATATCCGAATGTGACTGAAAACTTTTATACTTCTGTTTTTTGTTTTATAAAGTAGACTATCTCTAGTACATAAAGTCAAGGTGTTTTTGTAAACATTGCTACCTAGACAGCCAAAGGAAATAGATGGATGCAGAAGATATAGTATTTAATGCTTTACTGAAGACTGCTATACTGTCTTCAACAACCTGCATTTTGTTACTCATGCTGATGGCAGTTGGGGTTAAAAAAGTTAAAAGTTAACGAGCATAATAAAAATAATGCTTGGTTTTAGTTGTCATAAAAAGTATTTGCTAGACTAAGGGGTTGGATTATCAGGGATTTTGTTTGCTAATTCCTTAAAAGAGAACAATTTATTCTTCATCTTCTTCATTTAGTTCTCTTGACAGAGATCCTGATCATACCAAGTTCTTTCAAGTTGATGTAGGTACAGGAAACAAAAGTTTTAATTTCACGGCAGTTGGGTCAGCTAACAAATACCTAAATATGTCTTTTAATCCAGCAGGGTGTTTTTGGGTTGCCAACAAGACATGTATGTCCTGTATGTCCAGGATGCATAACTATTACAAAACCATTCATAGGAATAGTGTTCTGATTTCTCCTCATCTTGTATGGTACAAGCAGTAGTGTTGTTCACTGCTCTTTCTAAAGAAGCTTGCATTTCACAGATGTTAAAAATGTTCCTACTTCTACCTGTTTTGCTGGAGAATGATGTTCCCAGAAAGGACGTTTGTTGTTTTGTGTTAGGATGAAATTGGAAACTTTTCCTAAACTAAAATTACAAAAAGATGTTATTAAAGCAAAACAAAAACCTTCCTGCAACCCACGTTCTACACAGAGATGTAGTAGTAATAGTGGCAGTTGGTGGTTTTTGATGATGACTGGCAACGTTCTTTTTCTTCTGTACTAAAGTGGCAAAATGAAAGCATTGAAGATGTGAATACATACAGATGTCTTGTAGGATTAAACAGTCTCCTTAGTAGACATAGGCAAGAGCTAGTTTGAAATGTATTTCTCAAGAAAATATCACCCCAAACTAGTTGTATATTTTATTTAATCTGTGTTGAGTTTTGTGTTATTTTATTTAATGTGTGTTTCTGAGGGTGGTTGTAAAAGGTGTGCAGTGTCAAAGTTCCCTGGAGAATTACTGCACTTTCTAGTAGTGAAGGTGAGTGTAGCCAGGTGAAAGACTTGAAAGGAGATGTTAAAGAGCCAGTAACTTTTTATGCTGTTATCCAAGTTGCTTTAAAACAAGGATGAATAACTAGGGCAGCTGCTGCCATGTTGAGAACTTGAGTTCTGGTATGCTCATCTAGCAAATTTAAGTAATTCTAAAACTCAGTGTTCATGTAATTTTTTAAATGCTGTGGTAATCTTGGGGGGGGGGAGGGTGTTCAATCAGAATTAAAAGGAGATTTTCCATAGCTGTTGGCTGTATTCTAGGGCATTCACTTTGTTGTGGGAAGGAGCTGTTACAGTTTTTTGTCAGTTGTTATGGTTCTTGTGTATGTATTTTTTTGCAAAACTGTAGAACTAAATTACGGCTGGCATTGCATTGTATATTAAAATGGAGAGATGGGTGCTGCTCCCTGCCAATGTTACACTGGAGGTTCTTGTGCTTTGGCTGTAGGATATGGGGGATGAGACATTACTTAATTTTCCCATGTAGGTTTCCACCACAGTGGGAAATGCACATCACAATTTCTTCAAGTGTGGTGTGTTTGGTTTACTGAATTGCTGAGCTCCTGAAGATGTAATAATCTTTGCTCTTTCACATTTGTCATCTTGTCATGATAAAAAGTGTAATTTTTCCCATAAAGTGTGTAGCTCAGACACAACAGCACTAAGGAATCAAGACAGTGGAGGAAAAAACTTGAATAACATCACTGCTTGATTTAATTTCTGAAATGATTATTAGGAATTGGCCTTCTAAGTATCCCTTGAATGAAGCAATGCTAGCCAGGAGCCAGGTTTGGTCTCGTTGTGAAATATAATAGTTTGTTTAGATGGTTGAGTAGGGATTAAGTTATTTAACTTAATGGGATTAATACTGAAAACCAGGCTTGCCTTTCCAGTTTTTATTTTTTTGGAGGACCTGAGTAGTATAAATATACATGAATGAATGAGGTTTGAGGTTAAGTAAACACTTAAGTAAACAATTTGGTGGTTAATTACCTATTTTACAAGGTACTTTTCATTCCAGTAAGCCTCACGATGAAATTTGAGTTTAACTGCGCTTTTTTTGTGTAGTTATTTGGAAAATTTTAGAAGATTTTAAAGTTTACAGAGTAGATGTTTAATTACAGAACATGCACTGTAGGAGCCTTAATTGAAATGCTTTTGTGCATTTCCATACCATTGTTTTTAATGTGGTATTTTTGTGTTGAAAAAATTGAGATGTTAGTGCCAATTTCTTATTTTTAAGTATTTAAAATGAGTAAAGAACTGATCTAAACTACTGTTAGAAATGGTTGTACTACTTTGTATTGTTTCCAAATGATTAGTTTGTTTAAAATAAATCAAACTATTTTTTTCCTAATGTTAACATTATATATTATATAAAAGCTCTGAACAGATGATATGGGAAAACATTTTTTTCTTTAATTGTGGTGGTGATGGTGTAAATAATGGCTTTCTTTTCTCTCCAGCAGCCAGATTCCTGCTGCTGCACTGGTCTTTTGCACAATCAGAAACGGTACTGTAAAATCCTGAGACCTAGCAAGTAGATTCACTGATGTGCAGTTTCTGAAATGTGAATTTAACCAGATCCTTGAGCCTCAAACGGAGAGTACGAGGTGGGGAGTCCGGCTGCTGCCTTTATCGGCCTCCTGGTTACAGAGACGGCGGAACCAGACCCGGACCCCTCGAGCCGCAGGGCCGCAGCAGCGGGGGCTATCTGAGGCTGGGGAGTGGGGCCGGGCTGCGCCCCCGCGGCGGCTCAGAGCTCGCTGCAGGCAGCCCCGAGCAGCCTTCGCTTCTTAAAAGGCTTTTAAATATAAATCTGAAATTTAAAATGTTAAGCTAAGAATGCACTCGAATTTAAAATTCGGTTGAGTTCCGGTTGCTTCTTCCTTTAAATGTTACTTTCTCAATTTAAAGCCAGGTGGCGTTAATTTGAAAATCGGTGTCTTTTGAAGCTGTTCGGTATCGCTGAGGTAAACGTCGGGAGGGTTTCGGGAGCTGGGAATTGTTCACTGGCGCCTTTAAGGCAGCAGAATTGACTCAAATGACCGAAGGCCCGGGGCCGCCGCCTTCCCGGCAGGGGGCGCCTCGCGACCGCGTAACGGCCCTTGGGGCGGTGGGGCCGCCATTTTGCACTCTGCCTGAGGGAGGCGGCGGGGCTGCCCGCGGCCACCCCGGGAATCCCCGCCTTTTCCTTCCTGCTCCGGGCAGCCGTCACTGGAAGCCCGCAACGTCGGGCAGGAAGGGGCTGAGCAAAAGGCTGCACGTAGGCTCCGAGGTGCGGGCGGTGCCACGGGAGGGGAGGAGCCGCGAGGACGGGTGGGTTGTGCCCGTCAGCTAGCCCCGTGGCGGCAGCGGGAGTGACAGAGAATATGAACGCAGAAAGATACGTCTGCAAATTGCTAAAGAAACACAGCTAGGAGATCTGGCGTTGGATTGACCTGAGAGAAGGCAGCTCTGAGGGAAATGCTTCCTAAACAGAAATAATACATCTCAAATCTCCCATTACCTTGAAGTCTGCAAAAATACGTTGATGCTAGGAAAGGATTCACAAAATCCATCACTGGAGGTCATCAAAGCCAGATTGCCAATGGATATGGAGACAGAGCTGACTAGGGCAGGGCAAGATCACTAGCAGAAGCCTTCAAAACCAGAAATAAAGTATGTTTCAAACAAAACTCATCGTATGCTCTTAGAGAGAGAGTTTTGGAAACAATCTAAAACCTCTTTTATGTAATTTCCTCCAAGATAATCTTAAAATCTAGCTAAACAACTGTAATAAAATGCAAGTATGCAAAACTTTTTTCTAGAGAAAGGAAAAACACAATAGCAGCTAATATTTTATGGTTTTTTTGTTGTTGTTTTGTGGGGTTTTTTTTTGGTTTTTTTTTTTTGCATTTTTCGGGAACTTCATTGGAGTTTTGGATAAATAGCATGTTTAAGTACCTAATTTATGGAGTAGAATCAGTTGCTTACATTTGAGAATTATGATTTCCATAGGAACCTGTTTAAACCTAGTATTCATTCCTTCATCCCATTTCAAGTTTCTGAATAGGTTTAATTATTTTAATTACCAAATGTTATTCTGCTACGTAGTTATTAGTAGACCACCTCAAATTTTCACTGCTTTCATTTCAAAAACCTTAAAGTCTCCACTGTTATATCAAATAGTTTTATTTCATAGTATGCTTCATACTGATACTCTTTGGAGGTCAGTCTCACTGAGTGTGTTGTGTACTCTGAATCCTAGTATTTTTTCCTCAGTCATACAGGATAGGGAAGACCATCATTAGGACAGGTCATTACAGATAGCTTAGTTGTTTCAGAGGTTTATACAACCTAATATACTTTAGCAAAGCTACTTACTAGCATTAAAGACAGGGCATGTAAGTCACCTAGTTTTAGTACCTCCCTCTTGTCAGAGACATTCAGAACAATGGTTTTCAAACAATTTTCCACTGATTTCATCCTGTCTTCTAGGCTAATTCTGCTTACATCACACTTGAGAAGGAGGGGGTAGGGAAAAGAGAGAGAGAAGGTAAAACTAGGTAATATTTTTGTAATATTTACTTTTGTTCCTTAATAGCATCAATTGGAAGAAATTACCATCTCTTCAATGGGTATTTATTGCATTGAGAAGCTTTGCAGTACTTTATATAGCAGATCAAGTTTATTCTGATTAAATCACACCTTTCCCTATGTTCATCCATTCAGGCATTCACAAACTGCTGTGGTATTAGACCAAGACAGTAAAAAACTCAACAGCACGGAAACATTGAGCATATATTCAGAATAATGCTACTTAATGTAAGTTATCTATTGTGACAGGTATTTCATTATTTTATGTAGTGTTAAATGCTAGCAAAAAGAAAGGTGGCAGCAAAAAAACTTGTGTTCTGTTTCTACAAGTATCAAAACTCCAAAAGTAACCAAGCTATCAATTTCCATTTCACTGGTCATGAGAACATTTTGCAAATGTATAAAAAAAAATAAATTAAAATATCTGTCATTGAGCTTAAATGCAAGACTCCTTGAAAATTTTAAGTCTTAAGTTCAGTTCTAGTTCATATGCTAATAACACACATAATTGGTATGAGTAAAAGTTAATAAACAGGTGCTCTGAGAAATAACAGGTTTATTGTGCTTAGAAGTGTGTCAGCTTGGAATGGAAAGTCCCAGCAACCTGCATCTTAACAATATAGATCATGTATCTCAGATTTGAAAACGCTAATTGTATACAAAAACTTTTTCATAGCACTGCATCTCGTATTTTCAGTAGAACACAGTTCTGTTTCAAAGAGCTTGTTTTCAGTGCCAGGTAGTTGAAACCTCCTCGACAATATGATGATTACACATTTTTTGTGTTAACTGATGCTCCATATTTTGCATTATTCCTTAGAAGAAAGTATCACAGTTAATGAGCAGGACTACAACACACCTTTCAGAAAACTTATCCAGGGACTAATTTCAAGTATTTCTGGTTACTTTAAAAATTACTAAAAGTCACAGTGCCTCTTAATTGTTTTTGTTTGAAAAGTTTTTTGAAGATGCAGCAGTTCTAACAGTAAGGATTTTGAGCTTTTTAACTTATAAAACTGCATTTCATTTTCTTCTTAAAAGTTATGTCAGTACATGAACTGGACCAGTATTTGGAAAAAAGTAATTTTAGTTTTTCCACAGAAAGAGACAGATAGCAGCAAAGTAATTCCACTGGAATACTTGTTTGTTTAAATCAGTCTTTACTTAACTATGTTATTACAATTCAAGTTCATTTTTATAGAGAGAGTGCAGGGTACTATTCTTTCAAGTGAAGCTTGCAAACATTAGCACTTCAGCTGCCAGAAATTTTCTGCAGCATTTTTTTTTTTAAAGAGAACTAATGTTCGTTCAGATATCTGTAATTAAAGTAAGTCCAACTTCATGTGTATTTTCACTTATTTGACTTTGGGTTTATGTGTACCATTACTCAAAAGTTACTTGTAGGTGCTATATAATGTATTTTATTTTAAAAGTCAAAATGCATAGTGGTTAGGAATTAAGAACCTTACGGGGTTCATGTGAGACTAATGTCTTCTCTAAAGAGTGCAGAAGTTATTAATATTTGTATGATTAACTAGAATAACTTAACAGTTTAGACAACTATTATCTTAACTAGTGACTGATATAAATATGAAACTTATTTCTTGCAGTAACAGGAAGCTGTTAGTATGATTGAACTGTGGTGAAAATAGAAGTACAAGAATTACAGAAATAAATGGAGGCAGATAGGGTAAGTTTATTGAAAGGTTCTTAATTTTAGTTTTATCTATTATGTTTTGAAATATAAGAGCTCCCTTCACAGCATAATGCGTAGAATCAAGTTTTTTGTTAATACTTCAGTGCGGTCACTTAGAATTTTATGTGTCTCAGGCTTGACTTCTGGTCATTTCACCTTCAAGTCTTTGCAGGGAAGCTGCTGGCGAAGCGGAAGTATTCTCAAGGCTGGCTGCAGATATGCCCAGCTATGTAAGATTCGAGTACTTAACAGTGGAATGTTGTATATGTTGAAAACTTGAAATGTATCCATTCAGTATCATTACGATTTCACTACTGTCAGAACTAGTCAGTAGGTACTAGTGGCTTTGGGACACAACTTTTTCCTAAAATGTAATGAGGATGTGACTTTTTTTTTTTTTTT
>VXAA01007015.1:2907305-2932089 GCA_013399115.1 Anseranas semipalmata
CCGGCCCCGCCGCGCGGCGTGCCGGGGCCTGTAGTTCCGCGGCCGCAGCCGGGCGGAAGTCATCGCCGTCCTTCCTCAGTCGCCGGCTGATTGCACGGCGCGCCGTCGCCCGGCTCCCCGTCGGCCTCGGGCGCCCGGGGCGGTGGCGGGGAGGAGGAGCGCCAGAGGAGGCTCGGGGCGGGTAAGAGGTGCTCGGCGCTGCTTTTGGGTGGCTCCGCCGCCGTGGGGCACTTTGGCGAGCTCCCCTCTCTCTGAGCCCGCGCGTTAACCCCTTCAGAGCCGCGTCCTCCCTCCCCTGACCCTTGGGGCCGTCCCCCGCTGAGCTGCGGCGCCGTCCGGGCTCTCCCGCGGCAGCCAGCGTGCCTGGCGCGGGCCGCTGCGGTACAGGGCGCTGCGGTGGGCACGTCGCGGCTTCGCGTGGCGCAGGAGCACGGGGGCTGAGCGTCAGTGTCCTGACACCCGCCTGCCTGGCCTCGTGGCTCCGGGCAAGCCCTACTGTCCCGTGTGGCGTACCCCCCGGGGAGGGGAGGCAAACAAAGAATTCCTCATCCTTTCTTGTGTTGCAGCTGACAGAAATCTTTTTCCTGATGGTAATGTAGATATGTGTTATGTTAAGCTTTAGCTGTTCAATATGTATGCTTAGACTGCAGGCAGGTGCTAGACCCTTCCTGTTAGTGATGGCTATGACTGCAGGCACGGTGTATGGCGTGACCTTCATCATGCTCTCCAGTTCGTTCCTGTGTTAAAAGTATGGGAAGTTTATGTCTCTGCTCTTGGAAAACAAAGCTTGTTGAAATTTTAGTTGTGGTTCTGCTTACCTATGGATTTGAGGACAAGGATATTTTGGTTTCCATCAACTTTTTAATTATAGTGTTGCATTCTGATCTTCTGAGTAAACTGTAGTAATAGTTTTTTTCCTGTCAGCCACCCCAGTGAAAATGTGCTATATGGAGTTGCAACCTTGTATTTTTTTTATTGTTATTTTTTTAAGGAATCTTCAACTATAGGCTGTTGAAAACATACTTTTTTGTTATGTTCCAGAGATATTGTTGACTGATTGTGAGAATGCGATGCAAATACCTGGTATACTAGGAAATAACTTTTGACACAATGTTGCAAGGTAGCACAGCCAATTTTAGGTTAGCTTTCCTATACTTGTTATCTTTAAAAATACTTATTTCCAAGTGAAAGTCAGTTGACGTCTTAGGATTTTTATCTTTGGTGCAATGATAACCACTCACTAAAGCCTGCAACTAACTGATTGTATTTGATTACTTATGCTTGCTGGGTAAGAATATTATGTAAAAAAATATTGAAGTTAATCTGTTATCTTCTTCTTTTCATACATTTCAACCACTGGTCTTAGCATACCTAGAACTTAATTTATTTTGCTGGACAAAGGAGGAAGGATAAAAATGGAACAAATGTGTGGAAAGTCGGATCTCATTAATTCCATCGTCTGAAGGAGAGCCTGTCAGTCTTTTTTCCATCCTTCCAGTTCTCATCCACAGCTAATACTACCCGACTAGATGTGCAGACTGGTGGTGGGGTACCTTAGATGTGAAGGTATTTGGCACTCATATTGGTACATATTGGTACACCCAGACATCAACTTGTCTGTTTGGAGGAACACTTGTTTGGAAGACTTGAGGGAACATAAAGGAAATGCACCATCAGACAACTAGTAAATAATAATTTTCAACCAGATAAATATGTATTCATTTTTGCTACCCCATTTCTTGACTACATTGTCTTTACTTTTCTATTTGAAAATAGAGAAAATCTCTATTTTCTTTCTGTTGGTGTGTATACATTTCAGGGAAGTTAAGTAGGTTGTTTACCTCATTCTTGTATTGAAAGCGCACATCCTTGAGTTGTTTTTTTTTTTCTTTTAATTGTGCTTCTAACACTGAAGGCAATTTGAAAAAAAAAAAATTACCTGAAATTTGACAGCTCTTTCATGACGGTGTACTCTGTTAGAACTGTATCAGTTTATCAAATTTCTATAATGAGTATTTGAAAATGTAACTTAAGGAGTAGAATGCTGGAAAATCACAGTTTTCTGTTGGTAGTTTGCCTCTAATATAGTAGAGGTCTTGCTGGGGTGAATACTGTGCCTTTGAAAGGCAACGTTTCAGGAGGGATAAATGTGATTTGTTGATAGTTTTCCAAGAAGAGACAAAAATAGCATTTTCACAGGGATGTTTACAAAAGAGATGACAGATCCTTTTATCTAGTTGGATTGCTAGCAGTACTCTGGTGACTGGGTCGTATAGATCAGTCTAGTTTATTTTCATAAATACAGAATTGGAACCGTTAAAATGCTGAGCACTAGCTGGGGTGTATATTAAGAAATGTAAACCACTTGGTTGACTGAATTCAGCTATGCATCAACCTGAAAACATTAGTGATTTTAGTGGAAAATGTTATTTAAGTTCATTTGAAATATACTTTATAGACAACAAGCTTCAATTTTTAAAGCCTCTAACAAACTTTAGTGAAATAGTAGCATATCACTTGCCTCAAGAGTGTGTATCACATTTTTATGATCCCTAACCAACAAATACTGGATTCATGACAGTTGTTTTTTTTTCTCTAAGGAAGGAGATAACTAAAAAAAGAAATACCTGCAAGAAATGATGTATATGGATATTAATGTTATGATTTTGCATTTATAGGAAAGGATTAAGAATTAATAAAACTTGATATGGGTATTTCATGTAGGTAGCATTCGTAGTCTCAGCTGAAGATAGAATTCAGTTAAGCATATGTTATGTTTACATTGTGTGGTACGGGTGATACAGACAACCTCCAAGCATGTAGGACTTTCCAAAAGTCTTGCTATCAAACTGTGATATTCAGCAGTGTACATGTATACATATACATAAAGCTTATATATGTGTATTTACGTAGTTTTGCCACTTAACAGATATACGGATTATTGCAAATGACTGGCAAGGAGAAAAAGTGAGTCTGGCTTGGTTTAAGTCTGGATGAAAAGCATGAGAGAACTGCTGTGGTCAGCTTTGTAACCCTCTCGATATTCATCATCTTCTAAGAGGTGTTCTCCAGCTTCCCTCTGAACCCTTAAGCCCACCCCAAATTTAAAAATAATCCAGGAGATGCATGTGGGGTTCTGTTTTTGTTCTGTTTTCTTACAGTTCTTTTCTTGTATCTGTTTCTGGAGGTTATTACTGTGTATGGTTGAAGGTCTGTTACATTTAGTAGTACCTGTTACTAGGATTGTGTTTGCCTACTCTTTAAAATATAAATATTTTTTTCTTACGTGAGGGAAAAACCTACATTAAGTAGGTTTCTGTAGGGATAGTAATGGCTGAAAATAACATAGATGTTAGGCATGCGGCAAGTGTTTATTGTGATAGAAAAAGTTCACGTAGACTTGTTTTTCAGTACACGTTCCTTTGTCTTCCATCTCATGCTATATGCTGTGGGAGATTTGGCCTCTGCCTCTGAGCAGTAGTCCTGGGAATGTTTTGGCAGCAGTTCAGTGTGGTCATGTTTGCTATAAGAATAGAACTGTTTCATTAACCTTGAAATGCAAAATGTTGTTCTTGTTATTAGCTGACTTGGCAACATTCCAATTGCAGTAATAAAAAGTAGCGTGTTTAATGACTTGATGCAATAATTATTTTTTTTATTGTATATTAACATAACAGTAAATTGTCATTCTAGAATAATTGACTCATTCATTTGGCTTCCTTTTGGAAAATTAATGTTGCTTTCTCTCTTAATCAGGTTAGAATCTTCTTCGTTCTTGAAATTTTGTTTGTATTATTTGTGGCCTGTTGTCTTGCATCCTATACTTGCACAGAGGAGCAGATCTAGTTTAGTCTTTCCAAGTGCTGGTGAGGAGTCAATTGCTCTCAAATGGAAAACAGAGGAAATAACGGGATATTTATGTTTGAGTTTGGATGTTGTCAAAATAGATGCAAAAGTTTTGAATATGTTTTTAACTTTTTATGCACAAAGAAATGAACACACATTTGTTTTTCTAATGTTTCCAGTTGTAAAAGCAACTCATCTCAGCTTTCAGTTAATTCAAATTTAAATTTGAAGTGACAGAGTTGTCTAGTAGTAGAAGGTGTTCAGAATTATGTTCTGAAATAAGATGGCACAACTGCCATTTTTGCATCCACCTTCAATTGTTCAAAGCGGCAGTTAAAAAGAGAAGACTTAATCGTTTGTAAGATTTTACAACTATTTCAACTTTTCCAAGACTTCCCTCAATCTTGCTTTTGCAAGTTAATCTTGGTTGAGATATTTTGACTTATTGAAGGAAAAATTAATTAAATTTCCTGTCAGGTGGTCAGAAGAAATAATTTTTGTGCACAGTGGTCGCACTCATATGCTCTGCTCTTGACAACAGAGTTTATGACACCAGTCCTTGAGATTTCTTATTGTTCAGTGGTTAATAAAGGGATGTATGGTTGTGGAAGAGGGAACAGAGGGGGGGAAGAAGTTTTAGGACTGTCTTCTTGTACAGCAAAGTAAGGAAGAACATTGAGGTGCTATTGTCTTTTTACTTCATCAGTAATGTCTCTGAATGTCTTTCCTGTTAATAGTCCAATAGGAGACTGAAAGCTTTATTCCCTTTTTGTAAAGGGAAAATAGCGTGGCTTTTACAGCTGAATTTAATTCTGACATACTGATAAAGAATTCATGTATGCCAACTAAATTAATCCTCTGTATTATGACTTTTGTGTGGTTATATGATAAAGATCATAAAATATTCAGAAAAGCACTTATTCAAAATTAAAAATATTTAATCAAAGAAAACTTCAGTAAGAAAACATGTAGGGTGTCATTTGACAATTGCAATGTAGTACTGAAGCCAGAGGCTACTCCAAATCTATCAAAGCAGTTCTTTTAAGGATAAATTGCCCAGAAGGGCAGGTGGTATCAGAAAAATATTATGATGCTTAAAGTTTTGTCCTGTAATTACCAGACAGAACACAAAAGATGACAGTGGAGCTGTTTTTACATGCTGCACAAACTTCTGCTTTTGAGACAATTAGTTTTCAATTTTTAACAAAAAATAAAATAAATGTCAGTCTCTTCACAAATACAAGTTTAATTCAGGCAACAAAGTATACAGAGCAAGAAGTGTTTTCTTCCGTGCCTCTGATACCAGTACCTCTTTTGAGCCTCCGGTGGACAAATTGGATGAAGTAGGAAGAACTGCATAGATTATTTGAAGTAGGTTAATGTAAGCTTCTGTTTGTCAGTAGCTTAGTGTTGTGTTTTGCACTCTGTTCTCTTTGCAAAATATCAAATAACATAACAACATAAAAAGTTACAATCAAGTTATAAATGATTTTTCAATCCTTTAGCTGTTATTTCCCTAATTAACAACTCCCTTTCTTATTTTTTCATACAATTGTCAGTTTAAATAAACTATCTTGTTTAGTGTTTTGCCCTTCATTTAGTTGCTCTGCTAAAGAACAATTTTCAAATTATTTTGTGTTTTGATTTTAGTCAATGCCACACCTGACTTTTAATTCCTGATTCAGTTTCTGAATGTCAAATGGGCAGAGTTTAAATTCAGTGTTTCAATGTAAGCAAACACATTTAAAGTTTAATATTTTAATCTTTTTCATTTGCAGGTATAAATTTTGGAGCTAAATTACATGACACTTTTCCATATTCACTGTCTGCTTTTTCCAAACTGTGTGTGATTTTTATTTTTATTTTATACATATATATGTTTAGTAAAGAGTAAGGTAATCACTGAGGAAGTCTCTGGCTTCTGTTTCGGGCATATCTTTCTGTATCATTTAATTACTTTGAATTTCTAAACCATCTTTTTATAGTAGGGTCATGTATTTTAAAGCCGTGTTGTAAATGTTGTGGGTATTATCCATGTGTATTTAAGTATAGCTGTAACTTGGAGATTGAGGCTGCACTTAGGCAATAGTTTTATAACTGCAGTGCTGCAGAGTAAAAGGGTCAGGGAGTCGCTTTCAGGGAGGTACTGCACAGTGCGTTAGCTGGTCAGGATTTCCAGAGGAGTTGCCCCATGGCACACTGGAACAGCTATGAGAAGCTTTGAAAGTGTCAGCATCAAGTTTTATGGTATTTGCTTATCTAGCAGTCTTCTCAAAGGTTTTACAAATGAGGTTGCCCTTTCAAGTCAGTAGCTTGATATTGGCCTGGTGCCCTAAAAACTTCCACCCAAATTATTTAGTTTTTTCCCCCCTCATTGGCTGAACTAATATTGACCTGCAACAAATACTGTTTCTGCTTTGGACTACTTAAAAGAGAGATTGGCTCTGATCTTGAGAGGAAGTGACATTAATTTTTAAATTATTAAAACTCAAAGGAAGATTCAATCGTAGTTGTGAAGAAACTGTGTCTTATGCAGCTGAATTTTGAATTTTGTCTTACCCCACAGTGATTTTTCTTATTATAAAATCATCCTGGCTGTATGGATGTGCAGAAACTAAAAGTGCACTTCTTGCTTAATAATAAACTTACACAGTGATGAAGAAATAACCATAGTATACTTGGCATAGCCTTTTTTTTTTTTTTTTTTTGATTTATTTGGTTTCTTTATAGACTATCAAGGTTTTGGTTTAAAAAAAAATACAGAGGAAGTATTTTGTTGTGTGATTAACCAAATATAAACAAAACGGTGACTTGAATTAATATCATCCAGTGTCATGTGGTTATAAAATGGAAATACTTTTTAGAATATAGTTTTTGTGAAATGTATTGCTGTACTAGATCAAATTTCTCCTGTGACACTTAAGAAATGTTTGAAACTCGAGGCAGACTAGTTATAAATACACATACATGTAAATGTGACAGTAAGACTATAGGAAATGTTTAGAATAGCAGCTGAGAAAATGTCAGAATAAGACTGCATGCTTCCATATTAGTTCCAGTTTGCTTATTTAGGAGAACTTATAATTCCACATGTGAAAATTTTCATCAGCTTTGTACCTATGACCATACCTGTAGCATACGGATGACTCATTCTGTTTTATTTCACAAAAACACTTGCACTGGTATTTGAACTGTGTCTTACACGTAGATTTTAACTTGACTCAATTGTTTTTCATCTTGAGTTTATATTACTTGCATGGATTTAAAAATAAAGTTAATGACATCTTCATGTAAAAGCACCCATTGCTTTTGTTCTTACTGTTACTGAAAATAATATTTTTATTTTTATTATTTTAGAGAAATACTTGCATTTAGTGTAAGTATGCAAGAATCCTAGGTTTCATCAATTTTCAGCTACATAACTTGTGCTGCTGATTGCACAGTTTTGGAGAGTTAATCTAAGCACAGACAGTAGATAAGCCATTTTTTTGCTGCTCAGAATTGTGGCCTTATATATGTGCACTTGAAAACTTTCAAGTATTTCAGCCACTTGTGTCTCAGTAGTTTCCATCATTTCTGATGTCACTTAAATGCAGAGATAATGTGTTCGCTAATGACATGCTTTAAACACTCAGGTGAATCTGTTTCAAGGCATATGGCTATGTAAGATAGACAAAATCAAAAAAAGCTTGAGTGCCAATTGATAACAAATGTGCTCACATTGACCATAATATGACTTGTGTAGCACTGACTGGTGTGCAGCTTGGGAAATCAAATGCACTGGGTAAGAGCAGAGCTCCATTTCTCGTATCAGACAGTAAGTAGGAAGAAATGCTTGCAGAAAATCCTAAAAAATGACATGAGTATAGATTGCTCGGTTTGCTTACTCTTCCAACAATAAGTAACTTAGGTTATGGTTTCATGATTACTTTAAACTGACTTGACCAGAATTGCTTTCCCAGAGATACATTTCTTCTGTCCTTTTACCTGGTTGCAAAAATATTAAAATGATCCTTCAGCTTTTCGCAGTCAGCTTCTAGTTTGATTATCTGGAATAATTTTGTATTATCTGTAAACTTTTTCATTCTTTTTCCACTTACGAATATATTTCTACAACATCAGTTGTGGGAAAATTTCACTGAAAACTCCCTATGAAATCTTATTTCTCTTCTTGTTTCTTAGCCTTTAATCAAATGTTAAAAGCCTCTCCACTCATCCTGCAACAAGTTCTCTGTTGTTGGTAAATCTGTTGGAAAGCTCCCACTGAAAGATTTTTGAAAATCTGAGTATGCTATGTTAGTGGATAAAATACCCTGATCTTTAATTTTAAACCTCTTCCACGAGTGACTGCATCATTGTGAATCTGATATAACTTTTGCATGCTTGCAGTAAATTTAGTCAAGTAGTTTGATTAAATTTAATAAAACTTATAGCAAAAGTTTTAAATACATTCCTCTGATTTTCCCATGCCTTCCTAGATAGCTGCAAAAGTGACAGATTAAGAAAGGATTCTACCTTGCATTGGATAATATTTTTCAAATTGGACAAGAATATGAGTTTTGCGAGGGGGGAAAAAAAAAGAAGCAAGAAAAATCAGTTATTAGTTACAAATTTCCTCACTTTCATGTGTCTGGAATATTTATTAGGGTTGACTTGTAGATAATACTTATTTATTAAATAAGTAATTTGATCTTTTAGTCCAGACAGGACTGTCTTAAGTTTAGAGACTAGAGTCATTAATAAAGAACAATAATATAACTTTTTTTATCAAAAGTTGGCTGCTTTGATGCTCAAGTGGCATAGTTACTACTGGTAGATGGCACAGCCCAATGCGCCTACCTTATCAGACACAGACACCTCTGATTTTTGGTGTTATAGGTGTACAACGCTTCTTTGAGATTTCCATGCAAAAGGAATATAGGATTAAGTTATTTATTGGAGAATTGTAGCTCTTGTACTGCATGAAGAGTTCTGCTTAGAAACAGAACTGATTTTGTGAGTCCTGTGGGGATTATTTTCTGGGATACCTTCCAGCTGTTTGTACTGCTTTTAATACTTTGTGTAATTGCACTGTATGCATTAATAGCACAACACATGTAATGTAGGGGGGAGCTAAGCATATGGATGCAGGCATATCTCATCTATGAGGCAGGACTGCCATCACAAACATATTTATTACCATCCTCAGGTTCTAACTGTAGTCACAACTGCTATGACACTGCATTGTCTTGTAACTGTGTGTGATTGTTAATGTCCTTTAATGGGATTTGGATTTGTTAAACTGGCAGCTTTTGAATATAGTTTAGGGTAGAGGTCATAACCATAGTTCATACAACAGTATAACAGTCTCAGAATTAAAGCTTGAATAATCAGAAGAAACAATAATTTTGCATTTTTATGCAGTTTATTTAGTAAGGCCACTTGCAAGCTTCTCCTTGTTAATATTATGTTATCTACCTAACTGTCTATTAAACATTTGGGTCTCTTAAATCTTTTCTTCCTTCTGATTAACATTTAATACTGTATTGAAGTCCCTCAAATGGACTTGCAAGGTAAGGAATGTAACCTTGGCATGTCTGATGGAAAACAGAACAAAAACACCTTGCCTTGTGAGGAGGTTTTTCCTTATGTCAAATGTGGTTTATGTCACAAACACGGTAAGAACTGATCCGAGGCTTTTACTTTTTAAGCACTTGTTTAACTGAGAAATAAATCTTGAAGAATATGGAGACCTGAAACACTTTTTATGAGCCTGTATGGCTGTCTTAAGTGATTCACAGAATGGTTGAGGTTGGAAGGGACCTCTGGAGGCCATCTGGTCCAACCCTCCCTGCTTCAGCAGGGCCACATAGAGCTGCTTGTCCAGGACCATCTCCATATGGCTTTCGAATATCTCCAAGGGTGGAGACTCCACAGCCTATCTGGGCAACCTTTTCAAGTGCTCAGTCACCCTCATGGTTAAAAAAAGTGCTTCTGATGTTCAGGCAGGATCTCCTGTGTTTCAGATTTTGGCATTGCCTCTTGTTCAACATAGGCAAATGAAAATTCCTGCACCTAGGGATGAATAACCCTGTGTACCAGTACATGCTGGGGGCTAACTGTCTGGAAAGCAGCTTTGCAGAAAAGGACCTGGGGATCCTAGCGAGCACCAAGTAGACTGTGAGCCAGCAATGTTCCCTTGGGGCAAAGAAGGTCAACAGCCATCTCTGGCTACGTTAGGAGTATCACCAGCAGGTCGAAGGATGCAGTCCTTCCCCTCTACTCAGCCATGGTGAGACACATCTGCAGTTGTGTATCCAGTTCTAGGCTTCTTAGTGTGAGAAGAGGCATGGACATAACTGTGAGTCCCACAGAGCTTAAAGTGTTGGAGCATATGTTGTATGAGGAGAGCTGAGATAGCTGAGATTGTTCAGCCTGGAGGAGAGAAGTTTTGTGGCAGAATCTTATCAGTGTTTGTACATATCTCATGGAAGGGTGTAAAGAAGACAGTCAGTCTCCTCAGTAGTGTCCAGTGACAAGACAAGAGGCGATGAGTACAAACTGAAATTAAACAGATTCCATTTAACTCTGTTACTGTGAGGACAATCAAACACTGGAACAGGTTTGGAGTTGGTTGTGGAGTGTCCAACCTCTTGAGATATTTGAAACTGTGGACTGGATGTGGCCCTGAGAAACCTGCTCCAGCTGACCCTGCTCTGAGCAGGGAGTTGGACTAGAAGATATCCAGAGGTCCCTGCCAACCTCAGCAATGCTGTGATTCTGCTTGCTCTTGGAGCAGCATTGCTGCTTGCACAGATAGGAAGTGATCCTATGGAATTGTGAACACTTCTATTTATGAGAATGAAACTACCCTGTGAGTAGTTGTTACAAGCCCTGCGTCAAAGCTAGGATTGTAAATTACAGTCCAAGTGAAATGTGCATTTACAAAATCTATGTGCATTTAGTTGTTTCAGGCCAACTGGTGGTTTGAAGTCTATCAAGCATTTGAGCTTTTGTGCATGTTTCTGAATTAACTTTGCATGTTTCTCTATGGTACTGAGAAAAAAGCTAATTGCTAGGTATTTTGTATCTCTGTTGAAGTCCAATATACATTTGATAGTAAGTCACATGAAGGAGCCATAGTGCACTTTATATTGAGAGGTGCTGCTGGCAGAGAATTTGAAGATGTTTTCTGAGACATTGGCAGAAATACATAGTGTAATACAGGAGAAATCTCAATATAAAAACTGAACAAGTGGTCTTATATCACTAAGAATCAAAGTCCTATTTAGAAATTGACAAACAAAAAAGAACAATACACAAAGTACTGTAAAACAGGTGAAGAAAATAAACTCTTAAAGCATACCGATTTTAAGTTTAATGCATCTTTTAGTGTGTGTGAAGATCAAAAGCTTAGTCTGAAATAAGATGAACAAACAAAAATTATCTTGACGGTGTAATAATGAAGCCTTTTATTTTTTTGGTAAAATACCTCTATGGAAACATGGAGGATCTTAAGCTTTGAATGCATGAAGATTGTGAAATCCTAGACTGAGGTGCAGAAAATGTTGGACGAAGGCCATGAAGTCCATTCTTCTGCAGTATTGAGTTGTTTTAGATTTGTGTGTGTGTAGTTAATGTTTTTCAGCAATACATTTAAAACAGTCTCTTAATAAAATCACAAACTAGTATTAGAAGCATCTCTACATTCAAATAACAAATGTTTCTGAAATCTCAGTCTTACAGTTTTTAATAAGTGTCTAATATAGATGATAATTAAAACTGGTAAATAAAATACAAAATAAGAAGGTATTGCTCATATGTATAAGCTGACTTTAACAGAAGGAAGTTCTTTCTTCATCTCCTGCTAAAGTATACAAGCAAATGAACTGGCAGGCTCTTGGCTTTCTTTAAAAAGCTCCTGCACTGTCCATTTTGATCTTGTCAAACGAGAGGTTACTAAGGACAGCAAGACAAGCCTGAAGTTGTTCTTGGGGAAACTGTTAAGAGCAAATTTGAAATTAAAGCAAATTTAATGTAAGATTTCAAGAGAATCTTGTGTTTACTGAATGTAGAAGGAGGGAAAATGAGACTTTGTTCTCTTGCATTTTGTATTTCTCTATCTAGGATTACTCTTAGATTTTACATGGAAGATGATTGGTCTTAGCAAGGGAACAGCAAAATGTCTACTTTCTTAAACTGTTCTAAATAGATTATCTCAATTATACATAATGGTTTAATTTCTGTTTCAGATGAGGCTCTGCTGAAAAGGAACCACAAATTTGTGATGATCCACAGTGTAAATTTCTGATAGATCCAAATCTCAGTTAACGGACTTCTGAAGGGGAAGAGATTAAAAACAATCCAATAAAATTTCTTTATGACAATCAAATGTTATGAATGATAGTTTTGAAATCCTGCCTTTAGAACCCATCACTTTAAATATATTTAGTAGCCTGAAGAAAATTTCTCTTTAGTTGGAGCTGCTCTCCTTCAGAAGGAGAAGGAAAGCGCCTCATTTCAGTGAATGAACCTGTCATATACTAAATATTATATGGAAGAGGAGGAATGGTATAGACAAATAGTAATTGACAAACTCAATGCTGAAGCTGAGATGTTAAGTTTGCAGGGAAAAGGCATATTTTTAATGCTACATTTAATATGTAATGATGTAATGTGTAAACTAAGAATATTTGTTTTTTGTTTGTTTGTTTGTTTGTTTTTTGAATTAAGTGGTAGTACAGGGAGGAAATTCAGACTGAAAGAGATGAGGTCGCCTTAATAGACCTGTCTCATTTGAAAGAGTGAAATCTGTTAAACTCTGGCATTATTTTTGTTTTATTTCTAGGTGATGGCTGAGCTGAGAAGCTCGTGAAGCTTGTATGAAATATCCTATAGATATTTCTGCTGATGAGTAGTACGTCAGATGAAATGAGCATGTCCTAAGACAGCAATGGATCTGGAGCGTGGAGCAGTGTATTGGAAGTGAGTTGATACCAGATTTGTTAGCATCTCAGTAGCTTGATGGCTGTCACTTACTCTGTAAACCAAAGCCATCTTTCTACCAAAGCAATAAGGCAACAGTGAACAATCTGACTACAGAATGTTATTTCCAAAGAAGTGAACTGTGAAGAAAGGACTCATGAATTTTGATCACAGAGTCTTGGAGAGCATCTCTGGTAAGTTGCAGAAATAATTTTGTTACAAATCCTGAATTTACCTAATATTTTATAGAACAGCAACCTGAAAACAGCATTAAGTTTCACGTTCTTTGTATTGCTTATCTGATATTGCAAATCAACAAAAATGGTGAGTCCTTTTAATGAGCTTATAAAATCAGGTTCAATTGTAATACGTTGTTTTTGATTCAGTGTTAATGATCAATGTTGGCATTTTTTCCATGGAAAGAAATTGAAGACAGTCTTCATCTTTAGTGGACATGTTCAAAAGATAATCATTGTATACCTTTGATATGCAGTATTTTAGCAACTTAATGATTTAATGTTAATGAGTTAATGTTTCTTTTTTGCAATAATCTCAAAGAGATTAAGGGGGAAACCAGGAAGAGCTAAATGTTAATGTTCAGAAGTTTGGGTGCTGTGTTCACATAAAGTGTGATTCCATATGGATGATAATAGAATTTTATATTTAAGTTGCCTGATTTTAAGGCAGTATTCCGTTGATATTTGTAGTTTATTCAAACCTATGTTAATTACTAAACAAAAGGATAAACAGAAGAAAAAGAAAAATGTGAATTTCCTTCAGGAAAGGGAACTGTTACTATGCTAAAGCCAATGAAACCTTACAAAATCAACTGCTGGTAAAATGTAGGTCTGTGTTTTAGTTCAATAAGCAGGAAAATATGCAAATTGAAGCTCATTAAATGCGCCGTATTCGAGAAGTCAGAAGGAGCCATGGCTAGAACAGCTTTGCAGGAAGTTATAGAATCACTTGGGGATGAGGAACTTGCAAATACTACAGTATCAATCAAGTACTGAGTCAATAAGTATTCTGGTAATTTGTCCAGTACAGAAGAATTCTTTTCAAATCTACTGAAGGTTTATAGAAGTATTTTATAGTATGTAGAATCAATACTACTGTAGCATGTAATAAATCTATGGCATATTCAATAGTAATGTACTGGTGCTGGCATTTACTCACTTTCAGATGTCTGCTCCACTGAAGACCTCCCTGAGGTAGAGTTGGTGAGCATGCTAGAGGAACAGTTGCCAGATTACAAGTTACGAGTGGACTCTCTGTATCTGTATGAAAGTCAAGACTGGATCCAGTCCCCTACCTGCCATGGCCATCTTCCCGAAATCTCTTCTCCAGTTCATGATGAGGAGACCTTCCGTTACATGAGTGAGTATATCTGGGCCTAAGATTTTTTTTTGTTTTTTTTTTTTTGCATTGGCATTTACTGAAGAGCAAAATGTAAATATAAACTGATTAATGTTAAAGTGTAATGTTCAAATCCGGACATTTTTGCAGAGATGGAATGGAAAGCTGAGTTCAGAGGAAGTGCTTGTAGTTCAGCTCTGCCATTCTAAGAGCTGAGCTAGCATGTCCCATGGCTGCCTAATCAATAGATTTCACTTAGAAATAAGTGTGTAAACATGTGATAGGGAAAAAGAGGAGGGAACATAGAATTGCACTAGATTAGATGTAATATGAGAGGTATGGAGTATGCAGCAGTTCTGTTTTCAGGAACACTAACGATGCTGTGCTTCTTTGATGGTATTTATTTTGGTGGTATTTATCCTGTTGTTTTGTGTCAATGTTGTTTCTGAAATGCTATTAATGGTTTCTTCTGAAGATACAAATTGTGTGAATGCCAGGTAGGTAGGTACTAGATGGCTGTTGATCATTGCTTTCCAGTTCTGAAAATACTAAGTAACTTTTTGCTACCAGTGAATTGTGATGACAGCAGTCCTTAAGGCTAGCAGATTATTAAGACGAAAATGGACGTTACCAGAGCATGTGAAGAAACGTTTTATATGTTAAAAATGAAATGGTACAGAAAGATAACCAAAAGAAATAAACAGTTATTTGCCTGTAATTTTAAGTGTGTTCATGTGGAAAGAGGGGAACGTTGTAAACACATGAGAGAAATGGGTAAGTCCTGTTTCCTCCATATATTGGAAGGAACCACTTGGGAGGATGAACTTGGTATTTAGATTCAGCTTACTATTTCTCTGTAGTGAATACCTCTTCAACATACGTGCCACCTCTGAACAGGGATTTTTTTGTTGTTTGTGCTTTCAGCCTCCATTCAGGGCGTATAGCAAATGATTAAGTAAAAGTAACATATTACCTTTTACAGATGCAGTATTCCCTGATTTAAAGCAAACTTTTTATTGATTGAACTTGCATGCTTGGAATTTTTTTTAACTGTGGAAAGCATTTTGAAAGCCACTAAATGGTTGTTGCTCGGTCTGTTTCTGATAATAATATTGTAAACATAAATGAATTTTGAATTAAGTGAACACTTTTATAGTTCACTTGAAGTGATTGTGCGTAGTCAGTGGGGTGTGTCCTTATCTCTTAGTTTTAATTATAAAGAGGTGGGATCAAAGTCTGTCAGTGCTGATAGCAACTTTACATCAATTGTGTCTCTGGTCAATGCCTGCAGTTCCAGTGTGATGAAGCACATTGCTCCGAGAGAAGACCCTTCGGTCAGTGTGAGTCTGCATTTCCAAGCAGTGACAGTTGGCAGGGGTTTTAAGTCATGTACTATTTGGCTATCAAGATGCTACAGAAACTGGTGTCTTCCTCTTTCACCCAGCGAGAAGTTCTTTTTAACTATAGAAATATGTCCTGTGAAAATAGTGAACTGCTTGTGAGACGTTTTTTTGAACAGTTGTCATAATTTTCTTGACATTCTCAAAAATGCACTGTAACTATGACTGTAAATTTCTATCCAAAAGTGAATCTTTAGAATGAGTCTGTCTTAGAAGTTTGCATTTTAGGATAATGTAAACACTTCTATATCTGAGATTAAAATTTGGCTACCTAACCTGGATGTGAAATACATCACATTAATTTAAAAGATCACTGTTAGACATAACATACAAAACTAACTCTGTCATTTAAGTACACTATTGTAACTGCTGAGTCATCTAAATTCAAGATAAATATAGTTTTTGTTTCTCCTAGAAATTGTCCAGACAAAGAGAATGAATGTAACAGTCATCATATGAGCCTTTTTGAGCCTAGTAACTTACAGGAAAATACTGGGAAGGTCCCAGACAGATAGAAGTACAAATCAGTGTCTGGCTATAGTCACTGCTAAATAGCTTGTTAGCTGAAGTTTGTGTCTTTATTACTATTGACTGGAACTGGGAATAAATGCAGCAATCATAGTCGTGAAGCATAACTTGGGGTTTTTATGCATATTTCTCTCCCTCCCTATATATGAATGGAAACTTTTTTTACAACTTTTCCTAAAAAGAATGGTGAACTTATGATTTGAGTCAATTTGTATTTGACATGTAGGGAAATACCAATGCAATACTTACTGCACTTCAGCTCCTCCTCTTTTTATAGCTGCTGCTGCCTATTAGAAGGTTGATTACTAGGTGAGTTCCTACTGGCACTCACCTGTTTTTCTGTGAGGTGAAAGAATATTTTCTGCTTCAACTCTGGTAGCATAAGAAACCTCAAATTACAAAACATCTGTCCTTAGAACTACTTTGTATATGTGAATAAAGGGGCATGGCACAACATAACAAGAATATTAACCAAAATGAAGAGTTGCTTGCAGCCTTCACACGGCAAGGTGAGTAAGCAGAAATTGCACATCTGTGTTCACAAGAGAGAGTTATAACAAACTATGTATAATTTTGATTCCGTACTGTAAGAAAATAGTAAAAGTTCTATGGAGCTAAGTTTCAAAGCTGTTAGTTCCGAGATTTCATTTACCAGAGTAGATATCTTTGTTTTTGTTTTTAGGAACTTACCTACCTGAGTAACCATGTATGTAATTAGCATAGATCTTTATTAAATTGACTTAGCACTGGATAGAAGCTTTCACTTGAAATCATCTGGTGGGGAGTACTTACCACAGGAGAGCTGGCTATAATATTCTGCCTGTTAAGGGCTGAAAGTTATTTTTGTGTGTGCAGTGAATTTTCAAAATATTGGTAAGCAAGATGAGTGCCCTCTCAGCAAACACAATTAAAATGGCACAGTAAAACTGACGTCCAAAATGCATGTCTTGCCATAAGTAAGTTCTTTAAATTGTGTAAAGGTGGTCTTCTATTTTTGCCCCACTTGGAAATAGAATTAGTAAATGGCACTGCTTTAAGTTCAAAGCTCCGTAGTACTTGAATAGCATGTATTGGAGTTTTATGCCTACTAATCTACTTTGTAAAAAGTGTTTGATTTGTTAGTTTCATTTTTCTTCCTTGTTAAACTATTAGAGAAACAGTTCAGTAACCCTTATTCTTCTATATTGCTCTTTATGTTCTCCTGTCTCTCAAGACTGCGTAAGTTTCCTTCTATATTAAAACGCAACTTATTTTTGTTCCTAGCATATAGCCTTAGTGTTATGTTGTGCAAGGTTATCTGTGGGCATTACCTATGTAAAGGATATACATAGTTTACATAGCATACCTACATGTTCGCTTCAGCTTAGCACTTCACTATCTTACAGCCATGTCAGCAGCCCTCAATAAGAACATAGGCAAAAAAAAACCCCACAACAACAACAAAAATGGAGCCAATACCACTACATACTCAGAGTACGAATCAGATTTAAACAAGGCAGAAAAATCTCAGAAATAGATTTAGACTAAATCCCATAATAACCTCATTTTACAATGCAGTGATGAAAGAACTAATTTCAAAACAGGTTATCTTACACCTCCATTTGAAGCAGATACTTCCATATTTATTCAATTTATATTGCTGCCTTCTTTGCTTTCATGATCCCGATCCCCTAAAGCAAAAATAGCAAGCACAAACATCCTTCACTTGCAAGTAAGATGTCTAATTCTGATCCTGAAGAGAGTGATATGTAAATGGTTCTTTAAAAGTTCTACAAAAGTTTTAGTAATGCAGAATGTATGTTTTATACATCCATTTATTTTTTGGTGGTGGTAGATGCATGCAAACAAATAATCTATTTGTGGTGGTTTCACATGGATGGCTAGATAAACTCCACCACACTGCTCTCTCACAGCCCCTCCTCAAAAGAAGAGGGGGAGAAAATACGATGGAAAAAAAAAAAAGCTCATGGGTTGAGATAAGGACAGTTTAGTTAAAGGAAAAAAAAAAAAAAAAAAAAAGAGGGGGAATGGAAAAAAAACACCAGCAAAGGCCACGGAGAAGGAAAGGGAGAAAACAATTATTCTCTACTTGCCATCAGCATGCAATGTTCGGCCACGTCTTGGAAAGCAGGGCCTCAATACGCGTAGTGGTTGTTCAGGAAGACAGACGCTTTCATAACAAGAGTCATAGAATCATAGAAAGTCCCTCCCTTCTCCTTCCTCTTCCTCAGCTTTTATTGCTGGGTGTGACATCACATGGTATGGAAAATCCCTTTGGTCGGTTTAGTTCAGCTGCCCTGGCGATGTCCCCTCCTCACCTCTTGCCCACTCCCAGCCTACCGGCCTTTGGGGGGGGGCAAGACAGTCTTGACCCTGTGCCAGCACTGCTCAGCAATAGCCAAAACACCAAAACACGGTGTGATGTCAATGCTGTTCTAGCTACAAGTGCAGAGCACAGCACTGTATGGGCTGCTGTGGGGAAAGTTAACTCCGTCCCAGCCAGACCCAGTAGACTATTTCCTTAAATTTTAATTCTTTCTCCTTTTTGTTCTTTCTTTACCCTGTCTTTCATTTTCTGTCACTTAGCTCTTATTGAACTTCCTCCCTCCTCCTTTGCTGGATCTCACAAATTTGCACAAGGTAATTAAGATTTCTTCTTTACTAGCATTTTCTATTTCTCAGGACAAGAACTAGAGCAGGACAGTGTTTTATATTTTAGCACTGAGTTTTGTTCAGAGTTGTCACAAATTCTTCGTTTCTTCTTGACTTAGTCCTGTTTTTGAAGTCCTGCTTGTTCTCAATAAAATCTGCAGGTGTTTTCAGCTATATTTGGATATGCATTACTTCTATCTCTCCCCAGCAGGCTGGATGACTTAATAGCTTATCTGTATTCAAAATGTTGACCAAAAGAGATTCTCGTCCTTTTTCTAAATCTGAAGGATGTGCAAGCACCTCAGGTTGTAGCTAGTGTTGCTGAAAGCTGTTACTACTCAATACTTCTTGGATCAGTCTCTCAAATGAGCGTTGTTTCATATTTCCGAAGTTGTGTTTGCATAGCCTCTGCTAGTTTCCTCGACTAATTGCTGTATTTGTGCTTATATAAACAGTGTCCTCTGTGTTTTAGTTCTCTCCCTTCCCAGCAGTCTTCTTGTGCTTAAGCTACTTCAGTAAGTATGCTTTTTTTCTTCTCAGTTCTAGGCACAGATAATGTAGAGCAGAAAACCTACAGTGACGCTGACATGGTAAAACATCTGCTAGCTGAGGTATGCTTGTCTCTTTAATATAATTGTGTTAATATACTTGAGGACATATATTTGAGGAAATCATTCAGCTACTGGAATTTTTGGTTCAGTTATATTCAGGAGCTGCTTATCAAACATATGGGTCATGAGAAGCTACCCAGTCAGTTGTACCACCTTGGAGACAAAATTTAGCAAAACTATGGATACTTCATAGGAGCCAGCATGTAATAAGAAAGAAACAGCTTTCTTCTGCTTTCCCAGCGCTGCTTGGCTTTTACCCTCTCATCACTATTCCAATTAAGCAGTGTTCTGGAGAAGCTGTCACTTGAAAGACAATACACTTAAGTGTATGTGACTTCTTTGAAAGACACAATAGAGCCCATATAACCTCACTAGAACTGTACCCAGGTTAGGTGCCCTCCCCCCTGTTACTGAAAATGACTGTGGAAGAGAAACATAGTTAGGGATGTGTTTTGGATCCAAATGATGAAATATTAATCATTGTTTTAACGGTGTTGCAGAAGCAATCCATTTGAAATTGAGTGCGGATTTTTGAATGGTGCTGCATTAAACAGTAGCTAGTAAAATGTAAAATTACTCTGAATTTAAACTTTATCTGATCAAAAGTAGACATTTGTTCTCTTTTTATGAGCAGAAAGATCGGGACCTGGAACTGGCAGCTCGAATTGGACAAGCCCTGCTTAAGCGAAACCATCTGTTGACGGAACAGAATGAAGCACTAGAAGAACAGTTAGGACAAACTCTGGATCAAGTGAGTGATTTTTTTTTTTCTTTTTTCTTTTTCTTTTTTTTTCTTTTTTTCCTTTTTTTTCTTTTTCTTTTTTCCCTTTTTTTCTTTTTTTGCAATGACGAGAAGAGGATTAATAGAAGTATATTATTTCATTATGAACACAGGTGATTCAAACTACATAAGTATACTTAGAAATCATTCTCCTAATTGCCATAGTTCAGTCAGCTTTCTTGGTCCAAGAATTGACTAGGAAGACTGGTAATTACTGAGAAATTATGAGAATGTTAGGTATTATTATGATATGCCTAAAGCAGAATTGCATTTTCAAAGTGTTTGTTCTGATCATCAGTCTGATATCCTGGCATTAAACTAAGAATCTAATAATCAAAGTCAAACTATGTAGTTGGCATCTGATGTGGACATTTACATAACAACTTCACAGATGAGGAAATAGCCAGAAAAGAAGCTGACTTAATGGAGTGCTTACACTTAAGATAAATAAATAAATAAAGGGTCATGGAAACTGAATTCTGCTCCATATCTTCACTCCATCTGTTCCTTTAAGCTCAGATTCTTTGTTTAATCTTTTCTTGGTTATTCTTGCTTAAAAAAAAAAAAAAAATAGCTGACAACCTATAAAGTATCCCAAGTTCTTTTATCCTTGGGGACAACAGATGTAGTCTAAGTTACAGTGAAATGGATTCAGCTGCTTGTATAAAACAGTATGCTGGTAATAAATACATATTCACAATTAGCTGTAGGCCAGCATAGACTTATGTATTCACATAAAAAATTTAGATATGCAAAATGGAATTTATCTAAACTTGAGATCTGTCTCATCTCTTATTTTTATTTGTCCTACAGTTCATTTAATATACAGACTGGAGAGGATCTGTACACATATATAGATATCTACCTGTTCTTTTATCCAGGAAGTTACAGTGCAGAAAAATGGTCATAAATAAAGTGATTGTTAGCATGTTAAAATGTAAACATGCATCAAAGCAGCTGGAAAATTATTTTGAAGTAAACTGTTGGAAAAAAAAAAAAAAGTAGGTTCTGTTGTCCATTCCTGTCTTATCATGAATTTTCAGTCTCCCTTACAGTGTTAAAATTAATGTTTTTGTGAACTTCCCATAAAATAAATGGAGCCTGAATTTTCTGTGCAAATGTAAATAGATTTATCATAACCAGTGAGCATTTTTTTGGGGCTAGAGTGGTGATGTTCCAAGAATTTAGAGACTGTGTAAATTATACACTGTAATAGTGTTTAGCTAAAGTGTATTTTCACAAACTGGTGATCTCCTTTTGTGCTAGGTTAACCAGCTGCAGCATGAACTATCAAAGAAGGATGACCTGCTTCGTATTGTTTCAATTGCTTCTGAAGAAAGTGAGACAGATTCCAGCTGTTCCACACCACTGCGTTTCAATGAGTCTTTCAATATATCACAAGGTCTCCTGCAGCTGGATATCTTGCAAGATAAACTCAGGGAGTTGGAAGAGGAGAACATTGCTCTCCGATCGAAGGTAGAGCTGACTTAGGGTGTATGCCACATATGCTGAATGTGAGATAAATTGGGATTGTTAAAAAAATCCAGCATCTAGGCTTCTCTTGCAGCATGTAACTATTTTATTTTACTGTATACAAATCATATCCAAACACTTTTCCTCCACCCTCCACATCCTTCTGTTTCCTTCACTACTATTCATTATGTTTGAAGTTCTCTAGTACTCCTTTCTCAATACCTTTTTGATACATGAAAGAATATGGGAACCTATGTGAGCATGCAGCAAAAGTATTTGGACGCATTGGGCCCTCAAGTTTGTGTGACCTGTTCTGGTGTAAATCTGACTGCAATTAGTAGCAGTATTTTGGGAATTTGTTTGAGTTTACATTACATCTTTGTCAACCTATATTCAATCTTAATAACAATTTTTTTTTATGAGAGACATGAGAGAGATCAGGTTTTGCTCATGTGTCTGTGTGTGGGTGTCTGTTATTCACAAGTCTTACAAAACTCAGGGAAACCGACTATGCTGGAAAAAATGGTTAGTAAGTATAGCCAGATGCATAGAAATTATAGAGGGGAAACTCTCCAGTTGCAACAATGTCCAAAATAAAAATCTGTAACATTAACATATGTATAGATAAACTGAAATTGGAAAACCAATAACTTTTTTGAAGGCTTGCCATCTGAAGACGGAAACCATTACATACGAAGAGAAGGAACAGCAGCTAGTCAATGACTGTGTCAAAGAGCTCCGTAAGTACCAACCTGTTTCTTGCAACAGCAAAACAGTATTTGAACATCTAGTGCCTAAACCTTCTCTTAGTTATCCCTAAAAAATGAGCTTCAGTAATTTCTGCCAGTTATTTGAGTTTTGCTCTTTATGTAAGCAAGTGCAAACAATTTTTTTTTTTCTGTATGTCATAAAGCTTCACTCTTGCATTCAACTTCAGGTATCTGTACTGTGTTTAGTGAGAAAATAAACACAAAACCTCACACTTATAAACCTCCTAAACTGAAGACAACAGACGCTGGAAAATCAACAGAATATACTTCTTGTATGGAGTATTCAGCACACTTAACACTGAAATGTATCAGGGCATAGCCTCTTAGATGTTCATTCTAAGTTACTGTATATCTAAGAGCACATAAGTTTATTTGTAAAATATATATTACACACCAGTGCATTTAAATTGGCAAGTGTTTTGATTTGTCTGGAACATTTGTTCACGTTTGCTTTGAGGAATACTTATTTGCAGAGAATTGCAGCTACTCTTACACAAATGCATGTAATCATTCTGAAATATTAAAGAACAATCCTTCTTATTTTTCATGGTGGTTGTGTTACCTGTTTTGTACAATTTTTTTTCTAACTATAGTCATTTGGTATGTGCTGCTTCCTTTGTGCATAATAACCTTAAGCTTGTATTTTAAGATTGTTTTTTTTTCTATGCAACCACCATAAAAAAGACTTGTTTGCTGCTTGTGTGTTTTGTTGTTGTTGTTGTTGTTCCAGATACCATAAAACCACATGAATTGATACCTAGCTGGTTCCTCTGATAAAATATATAACCTTTGCAAATAGAAGTTAATTCCACATAATATCTCCTATTTTTCCTCAATGAGAATTTCCATGAGTTCTGTTTTGTCTAATTTTATAGCGCATACAGGCATGCTAAACACTTTAGACTCGCAGAAAGTGTCTTCTGCCAAAGAATGTCTAGTCTACAGCTTTCAAATTTGTGTCTTCAGGAAAAAGGTGTCTAACTGTGAGGGTAAATGTCTACAGGTTCATGGGCAGGATCTTATCCTGTAGTAAATCTATGAGGTACAATAACCACTATCAATTAAAGGTATATTTTGCTAATTTACAGTACTTAAAAAAAATACATATTTAGCACTGTTAGAGAATCATTTTTATAACTCAAAATTTGTTAGGACTGACAGAAGATCTTCTGTTTTTTAGAAATAAATAAGGTAGATACTTTGTTGCTTAAAGGTTATGCTGCTAAAATCTGTAGTCTGACCTTTATGCAAGATAGATCAGACTTTATTATGACTTTGCTATGCTTTCAGGGCAAGTATACAAGAAACTCCAACTGTATAAAAATATTTCAGCTTTTTGAGGTGCTTTGTCATTTTTCTTCATGAAATGTTCAAAGAAAAAAAAAACACTGGAAATTGTATGCAGTGGGACTTTGGGGAATAGATAGTGACCAAAATCAAAAGCTAAATAGGTGTATGTTACGTTGAGAAGGTGTGACAAAATCTCTTTGCTTACAGAGAATGGTAGTTAATAACAAGATCAACTCAGAGTCTGACTTCTTCTGTATTCCAATAAGTCTGGCCTTGCTCTTGAGCCCCTATGTCATTTCACTTATAGCAGCTTGCTTTGGATTATGTTATGGTCAATGCACATGTCTGTGCTATGTATGTCAGGTTCTGCGTACTTGACTCTTAATATGTTATACCTGCATTTGAAGTTAAGAAGTTAACTCTCTTTCTCTTCCTTCCTATCCCCTCTCTTTATGATTTCCTTGTGGATCTTCTAAGGCACCTACTCCTATGTACTGTGAATTGATTTCATAAGAATATCAGTTATTTTGCAGATTGTTGTTGACTTTCACTGATCTTTTCTGTTTATGCTCTTTTGGGGCGGTTGGGAGGGGTGTCTTTTTTCATTTTGTTGGGGGAGGGGGGTTGTTTCCTTTTCCCTTCTTTCTTTCCCTTCTTTCCCTTCTTTCCTCTAAGTTGCTTTTATATTTTGTAGGGCAAACAAATGCTCAGATTTCCAGAATAACAGAGGAGTTGTCAGAGAAGAGTGAGGAGTTGGTTCGCTACCAGGAAGAGATCTCATCCCTTTTGTCTCAGATCGTTGATCTCCAGCATAAACTGAAAGAAGTAAGGGAGTGCTGATGGTGTTTGTATGTGTGTGTACGCACGCGCATGCACACGTGCTTACTTACAGTGGGTGAAAATTGACTTGCAAGTCAGGGGTTACATCACAAGAGAGCATCTGCTGCAGGAAAGTATGGCAGACGATCAACTCTCTTAGGGGAATTGGCTGAGAAAATAATGAGCATCTTTTTGTGCTTTCAGCATGTGATTGAAAAGGAAGAGCTGAAACTTCACTTACAAGCTTCCAAAGATGCTCAGAGACAACTGACAGCAGAGGTACTTAAGGCTTTT
>VXAA01007015.1:2932131-3001504 GCA_013399115.1 Anseranas semipalmata
ATAGAATCTACAAAGCAAATGATGTACAATGCAATTGCTCACCACTAGCTGACCAATGCCCAGCCAGATCCTGAGCAGCAGCACCCATCCTCCCCCATCCAACTCCCCCCGTACTTACTGTTCAGCACGATGCCACATGGGACATCCCTTTGGCCAGTTTGGGTCAGCTGTCGTGGTTCTGTCCCCTCCCAACTTCTTGTGCACCTCCAGACTCCTCGCTGGCAGGGCATTATGAGAAGCTGAAGAGTCCTTGACTTGGTGGAAGCACTGCTCTGCAACAACTAAAACATCGGTGTGTTATCAGCATTGTTCTCATCCTAGATCCAAAACACAGCACCATACCAGCTAATAGGAAGAAAATTAACTCTGTCCCAGCTGAAACCAGGACAAAGGCAACAAGAACTTTGTGCTTTTTAATTATTTAGAACTTCTCATTTTTCATTGTGGTTGGAGTCAAATGATTAGAGGAAAAGAATGATTACTTTTAGTTAAGTCTACACGAATATTTTTATAGTTCACAGGAGTCTGCAAGGCAAAGAAGGTGTTCCAAGTAGGTAGATCTTACTATTAGTAGTTATGAGAAACGGAGTGTATTAATGTGAATGTTACTGATTATATCAACAATACTGTAGCTCACTAGATCTTAAGGAAATTCTTTTCTTCTTTTGCATCAGTAGAGACTGTATTTGCAGAGTTTTTTGATGTATTTTGCTTTAAATTTTATACTCTTTTGAGTCTTAATTTGGACTTCATGCCTCACCACTAAAATTGGTGTGAGTGATATGCTGAGCATTGTCTATTACTGCTTCCAATTCCAGATGTTGGTATATGCTGTGCAATGGGAGAAATATTATAGCATTGAATCAGTCCCATCTATATAGGTTTCTGTAGGAGTTTTCACTCAGTTTCACTGTGTCTTTTATTTGCTTCTGTTGAAACGTAATGGTATCACACGTCCTTCTTTTCTTTCAGCTACATGAATTGCAAGATCGGAACGCAGAGTGTCTAGGGATGTTGCATGAATCACAACAAGAAGTGAAGTTGCTGCGCAGCAGAGCCAGCTCTGTTGCTTGTCTCTGCCACCCGCAGTCATGTGGAGCATTTCCCGTGGTAATAAATACTGCTAGCATGGTGTACACCTACTGGCATCTATGGCCTATAGTAACATAGAGCTGTAAAGCAGCTGTTGCAGCAGCTGCAGTGGGAATGATTTTGTAATAGGCAAAGGAGCTGAGCTAATGGTTTTTCAATTCTTTAATGTGTACGCTTCTGAGAATTTAATGTTTAGTCAATTAATCATTCACTTGCCATTTTGTGATATTAAAATGATTTTTCCTTTTTATATGACTTTTCTGTTAAGTACAGGAAGTGGTATGTTCAATACCTAGTGCTCAGTTGTGCTAGTGTATTGTTAAATTTTATAACTTGACAGTATTTCTTTAAGAAACAAACCATTTTTTGAGAGTTCAAACAGTATTTTTCTTCCTTTATGTAGTTTATGATGTAATTTTATGTCCTTGTCTCCTTAACTTGTGAGATTAAATTTTAAGCATAATCAGAAATTTATAACCTTAGACTAATTGCTGAAGATAACTAAACCAATGGAAAAAAATTAAAAGCATTTATTTTCCTCTTTTCATACTATCAGGTATATTCTGATTAGTGTACTCACAAATTTCTGGGCCATGCTGGAAATTTGTCAGGTTTTGGTTGATCATTCTGCATATACAGAATCTTTCATATATGTTTTTGACCTTGTAAGAAGTGCTCTTACAATTGTAGCTAAACTTAAGAAACCAACATAAAGAGTACCGAAAAAGAACAGATTTTGCTAATGAAAACTGAACCCATACCAGTTATATGTATGTGTAATTATGGTGTAAAACTTCTCCTGCTTCCCTCCCCTTCAGAGACTTAAAGGCTTGTGCATTGCACACTTTGTGAAACATACTAATGGAAAAAGGGGGGATTTTTGAGTATTTTAAAGAGATATTTTCTGCTAAAATTGTTAAGAAGAAGACTTGTATTTAATTTGTCATTCTTCCGGTTCCCATTTTCCTCTAGGATTCCCTTGCAGCGGAAATTGAAGGGACAATGCGGAAGGAGTTGAGTCAGGGTGATGAATCTCTTCTCTCCAAGCAAAAGTATGTTTTCAGATCTGTGTTCCATTTTGATACTTTTCCATGTGCTTGTATTAAGTAAGGTGAAACTGATTTCTGGAAATCTATAAATATAATGTTCACTCTATGCTAAGTTTTCTAAATAACTTAATAAAAAAGCTTTCCAGTATTTGGTAGTCTTTTCAACTTTGAAACCTACTATTCTCATTTGATTCTGTGAGGAAGTTGGGAATTTGCTAAAAGGATGTTATTTCATCCTTCTATTTCTGAGATTTTTGATGCAGATTCACTGATGCACAGCACTAGTTTTATCACTTTTACTGCCTATAGAAAAATTCTCTGGCAAATGAAATTATAGCTGAGAGACTGATAACAGTTTCTAAAGCCCTGAAGACATATTCCTGAAGACTTTACAAATACAAGCTCCTGAAATTTCTCAGGTGGTTATCAATAGGCTGTTTTGTTCTTTTCAGGTCAAAGTAAGTGGTAATTCTGATATTTATTAGAGTAGTACTCCTTGAAACATGAGGGTCTTAGGCAATCCTGTTCTTCTGAGCTTAAATCTTTTTAGTCAGGTCTCTGCAGTCTTTTGCAAATCTGTTGCTCAAAGCTTTATGTTAGCCTTTTAAAAATGCTTCTGAAACTCACATTTGTTTCCTTGGTTTTCCTGCAGGGGTCAACAGAAACGAATATTTGACACTGTCAAGGTTGCTAATGTCACTCGAGGCCGCTGTTCTTCCTTTCCTGCCCCATTACCAATCCCTGGTTCTAATAGGTCGAGTGTTGTTATGACAGCAAAGCCCTTTCAGTCTGGCTTACATTTGGAGGGCCATACACAGATGACCCGGAGGAGCAGCTCTGAGAAGAATTTGAAGTAGGAAACCAGTCTGTTACTGTTTTTCTAAACTAACTGACTTAAAACTAAATCCACACTGGACCTCTGCCATGTAAGAGAGAAATATTTAATTTAATGGTCTTAATATCTTTTATTATTTCATGTTTCTCACAGGGGCACACATAAGTCTGGCCAGCCAGGAACCCCTGGAGAAAACGACTTAGTCACAGCTCTGCACAGGCTCTCCCTCCGTCATCAGAACTACCTGAGTGAGAAGCAGTTCTTTGAGGAGGAATGGGAGCGAAAAATGAATTTGCTGGCTGAGCAGAAAGAAGGGGCTAGTGGCTGTAGTACACCGACAGAAAGCTGTTTTTCCCTGGGTACAAACTCAGAATTCACTGATCTCTCTGGCAGCTCTAGTAACCTCCGTGTCCTCTTACCAGAAAAATTGCAAATTGTCAAGCCCATTGAAGGTAAGAGGATGATCTTCCTTCTCCCATCAGCAGAAAAAGATTTTACATTAATTTGCCAACTAAATCATTGTTGGTGTGTGTATAGATAGGTGTGATATGTAGTAAGAGGAAGGAGCATTTGTTGGCTATGTGCCAGCTAGCTCATCAGTATCACTTTGTAGTTGGCTTTCTTCTATGGTGCTAACTGTTAGGCTTTTTCTGGTTCTTGGCATTGCCATCCAAGTGCGCTATGTGCATCAGTGTCGGCACCAGTTGGCTTAAATTGTTGTGATCAAGCATTCTTGTAGCTCAGTATCACAGTAAGTAATGGCTCTCTGAAACTCTTCTTTTGTCACACCAGGATCCCAGACCCTGTTTCACTGGCAGCAGCTTGCTCGACCCAACCTAGGCACCATCCTTGACCCAAGACCAGGTGTTGTTACAAAAGGTTTTACCCCTCTGACTGATGATACTGTGCACCACATCTCTGACTTGGAGGAGGATGACGAGGAAGAAGGGGAAGGAGGTATAACATTTCAAGTGCAACAGTCCTTTCCGGAGAAAAAGAAATGTGCAGTGGCAAAGCCAGTATCAGGGATTTTCCTGTCACCTATTACTTCAGTAGCGGTACCACTCACTGGTAAGAAGCATAGTTGGTGTTTTTTCCTCCTGTTGCATGCTGATTTCTGAGGGTTTTATCCATACTTGATGCCTTGATCATTTTAGTTATTTACAAACTGTCCCCACCTCCCCATTCAAGTCTTAAGTAAGTTTGGTAGGGAGACATTATCAATTTCAACTAGGTGCTACTAAATGTACTGCTGGGGATTGCAGAAGGTGATGCTTGTCTTCCTTGTCAGTTTTGTAGTTAGGTAGTACAACACTGCTGGAAAACTTATCTGGCATAAGGTTAAATCTAAACTATTATGTGCTAAGCAGTTATTTAATCAAACTGAAGGTGACTGGCATCTTCCATTTAATTACCAAAATACACTACTTTTGTTAGTAAAAGGTGTAAAACTTGCATTCTGTGGAAAACAGTGCCTTACAAAGGTAAGGATGGGTATCCTAATATTAAATTTGTATTAAATCCCTCAGGGGAAGATGCGGTATTGCAAACACTGATCTGCAAATCCAGAGGGAAGGCTGATGTCATAGAATGGGAAAAACATCCCTGCTTTGTTCTTGTTGCAAGGACTTCATTACTGTTTATGTGCTCAGCTGTCTGACTGAAGCATGGGATTTCAGACTGAAATTTCTTTTCAAGACTCTATTTTTTGTTAGAATTTATTTTGGTTTAGGAATCTGCCTCCAAGAACTTAGTCTTATGCAGTTCCAAACTACAGTAATTCAGTGCTAGCTCAAATACAACTTAATACAGGTGGTACAGTTACTTCCAGTTCTCTTCAGAGCATTTTGCAAAGGCTAGAAGCCTGTGTCTGTGCAGAATGATCCGTGCTTTTAGATTCAGGTGGATAGTTAGTGTTTCTTGTAGTGCTAGTTGGTTTCTGTTGTTATGAATGTTACTAACATTTGAAGAGTGTAATTTCAGCTCATCTTGAATTGGGAAAAAAACACAAAGCAAGTAACTAAATGGATTTTAAAATAAACTGATTGTAGTATCTTCTTCTCAGTGGAAAATATCTGACCTTGAGGCAATGATGTCTTTGTTGTCTTTGTTCTTTACTTAAAAAAAAAAAAAAAGAAAGAAAAAGATCAGCAATGATAATAAGATCATCTTAAACTTTGCTTTCATTAGTACTGATCAGTCTTTATTTTTAACCTCATGGGATGTAAATTCTCCACATTGCAGCCTCGAATCCTGGGAAGTGTCTGTCTTCAACAAATTCCACATTTACCTTTACTACTTGTAGAATCCTCCACCCATCTGATGTCACCCAAGTTACTCCCAGGTATGATGACATCCTAAGAACTGTTGTATAGGATTAAACAGTTGCATTCTGGCTTTTGATATATGGACAAGTTTTAAAAAATACCAGACAGTTAGGCAACACATAAAATGTTACTCATAAAAATGGCTGTAATTACAAAGGGGAAAATTGAAATTCTCCACAGTGAGAGTTAAAACAGGTCAAGGTAACTTAAAGGAAGCAAATTTATACTCTTAAATAGCAATTCCTTGTATCACATACCTGTTGTATTAAAAAAAAAAAAAAAGATACTGTCATAATATGTTTTATTCTGTCCTTTTTTAAAAAAATAAGTTATTGCTGGACATCTATGTTGATGTTCTATCTAATACAGTCTAGTTGAGCACAGTTTGTATTTCAGATTGTGTAAAATTAAAAAGTGACTACAGTATGAAGGTTTTCATTACAATTAGCTGAATACATCGTGGCTTGGCTGGTTATGCTCTCTTTAAAGCAGAATACCAGCTAAGTGGATCAGGTGTCCAATTCAAATTGCAAATCCTAATTTAACTTTCTTGGTTGCGTTTTTTTTTAGTTCTTAATCTCTTCCATTAAGGGTCCTCTAAGTATGTCCGACATCCAGTATCCATCAAGAAATGTCTTTTCAGAAAACAGAATTATAATCTGTGTTTCAGGAAGCATCACCTGAGTTAATATAGAGCAGAAGAGATTGCAGTGTTTGTGCGTGGGAGATAAAGATTAGTGTTTGTGTGATATACTGCAGCCAGTAAGATACAACAGGACCCTTTGTCCACATGTGCCACTTGTTAGCGTTTTATCATAGGTAGCTTTGGGTATTCAGGTTTCAGTTGTCTGGAAATTTAGCAATTCAACTAATGTGTTCTTCAGCAGAGAATGTTTCTTCATGTTTTGTCATCTTACATGCCTTCGTAATTGTTTTATGAAACATTCAACTAAAAGCTCTGAACTGACAGCTGGTCTTGAAAAGTTTTATGCTATCATATTTAATCTTAACTTCAAAAAGTAAGTTTGGTTCTAAACAGAAGGTATAGTACAACAATGAACTTGATTATATGGCAAGATTATGCCAAGAAGTGTTCTAACAATTTATTTTTGTTTCCCTTCTCCATGGCCAGACATTAAAAATTGCACATGAAAGATAAATTCTTTGGTACTTAAACCAAAACCTCTCTGTCAACCAATATCTTCTAGATATTCTGCAGAACACTAACACTGAATCTACTAAAGCTGAAGCTGTCAACATAAATAGCAATAGTTTACTTTTTCTTGAGCCTTCCGTATACTAAAAGGCAAATATAGAGTCAAGCAGGTATGAAGATTTCTAATGTGTGCATCTTCTGTTTGTTTTTATTTTATTTCAGCTCCATGTATGCCCCGTTTTCACTTGGAAATGGTGGCAGCAGCATTGGAAACCCAGTAGTGAGCACTCCAGCCACGTCTTACAGGCTTAGTATTGGAGAATTTCTCACCAACAGAGGAGATTCAACTACTACCCTCAGCAGCACCAGCAGTCTGGCTCAGCTTTTGCAAGAACGAGGCATCTCTGCCAAGGTTTATGATAGCCCCCTATTAGAAAAACTGCCTCTGCTACAGCCCCCTCGAACAGTCCCCATTCCTTCTACTCCACCAAATTCTCCCTCACGTTCACCTTGTCCTTCCCCTCCACCATTTGAGCCTCGAGTGCATCACTCAGAAAACTTCCTGGCTTCACGACCAGCAGAAACATTCTTGCAGGAAATGTATGGCCTAAAGCCCTCCCGTAATGCTCCAGACGTGGGCCAGCTGAAGATGAACCTAGTGGACAGGCTGAAGAGGCTGGGGATTGCCAGGGTGATCAAGCCCCCTAAGGCAGAGGACCACAGGAAGAATCAGGGGCCAGAGGTTAGCTTGCGTAGGCAGGACTCAGCTGTGTTTTTAAATGCAGGTAGCAACTTAATGGCAGGACTGAGAAGAAACCAGAGTCTTCCAGCCATGATTGGAGCATTGGGAGCTCCAGTTTGCACACAGTCATCAAAAATGGATATCCTAAAGGAGGACTGACTGGTATGGACTTCTAGCATAGTAAATAATACTTGAGGGATAAACATCCAGTACAGGCATGGTTAGATGTGTTACAGAAGAGTTGGAGAAGGCGTGTGCATGTTAGAAGATGGGGGAGAGAGAAGTGTTGGGATCAAGGACAAAAGAGCATTGCTTAGGTTTGAGGAAGAAGGCTTTTGTGGAAGATAAGAAACCAAAGCTTAGTTTTGTGATCCCTTCAGCATCTGTCTTAGCTTAAATAAAAGACCATTGTAGACACTCTCAGTATTTTAACCTTTTAAACTGTATTTGTAGAACTGTCTTGCAGGTGCTGTTCTATTTTTTCTGCCATATGACCATAGTATTTTACTATTTGTTAACAGTCAGACTGTATCATTTAAATACAATATTAAAATAACAATCAGTCTGACCAGCATCATTGGTCCAAGTTCCTCTCTGTAGCAAACAAATGCAAAAACTTGGGACTTTTTTGATTCTTGTATTTTCTAGTTCAGAAACTGTACTCTTTTGAACTCCCCACATTGAGAAGGAGGGGAGAGAACCTTTAATTCTATGTAAGAAAACAGTACTTCTATTCCTGAACACAAAAATGTGTGGTTGGGATTTGTTTTTTGAAAGAGTGCAATTGTGCTAGTGAGGTATTAACAGAAGTTAATTTCTTTCCAGAGCTTCTGATGCATACAGTGGAAGGTGCAATGAATAAGAATTAAGAAGCAGAAAAGTATGTATTAGGTGAAAATTTCAAGCTAAGAAATCTTTCCAAAGTGTGCCGTGCATCTTTTTAAATGAGGATATTTTTGCACATACAAAAAAATCTCAGGCACATTTAAGTGTTGCAGAAGGAAATAAAAACTAGGTGCTCGATTCAGGGTTTGTTTTTACTTGACGTAAACAGAGAGCATTTATTTAAATGCTTGAAAATTCAGTAATCTGACTCTTCTCTTGACAGGTAGATGTTCTATACATTTGAGAGTTCTGCAGTAAACATCATGCCTTTCATTCAGTTATTTCTGATTTTAGGCAGGATTTTGTTTGAAAGATTTCATTAAGAGGAAAATTTACCATTCTGTATTCAGAAACGGGAAGATAAAAGCTAGTGTTCTTTGTAGGATTTTATGAACACAGATCAATTTTGTCTGTGTTGAAATCCTGTGTTTTAATGATGGAGAGTGGTTCTGAGCCTGCTTTTGAACAAAACTGAGGCAGGCTTTCTGTCCCAAAAGAAAAGTCCATTGGAGAAATCTGATTTCTGAGAGGTATTCAGCAAAGTATTATTGTACGTGCTGCTTTTTTGATTCTTTCCTGTCCAAGCTTCTAGTTATAACTGAATAAGCTACAATAGATTCATAATGTAACTTAAAGAAAAAAAAAATACTTGCCCAAAATTCCTTGGAGGAATAGGTCTTCACTAGTGACCAGAATGGAAACAGGTTCTTAATCTGTATGTGATTTTTCACTGTACCTGTCAACATATTTAAATGATTTTAAAGTTTGTTTCCATACAATTAGATAAAAACAGTCAACATTTACGGTGGCTGTTGCAGTGTATGTGGGACATAGCAGGTATCTCTCTGGGTGCGTGGTGTGAAGCATTGGTATAATTACACTGATTTGCATTTGGCATATGGCACATCAAAAACAATCAGCACCCTTGCTGCTGCAGGGTTGAATGGAGTAGGGTAGGGAAACAAAGCTTCTTAAACTGATTTATAGGTAACTTACAACGTGGCCTTTCTGCTTTTACACCCCTAGAGATCTTATGATGACTCTCTGATATAGCAGATTTTTTTTTTTTTTGGGGAAAGAAAAATTAGTAAACACCTCAAACTTGTACAGGGATTCTCAGCAGAAATTTGTCTGTCAGCAGCGCACAGAAATATTCAGGAACTCCTGGAGTTGCCTTTAGCTCTCTAAGCAAAAACTTAAACTTATAAACTTATAAAAGGTGAATTTTATTTAAAATACTATATACGGGTTAATTTTGTTTTTTAAATGAAAAATATTTAATTCCTTCATGTAAGTATTTGTTTATACTTCCTTAACTATGTGCAGGGTCTTACCTAGCTAAATAAGGTAAGAATGAAGGGGCTGGGGGGAGGTAATGTTGCTCTCCAGTGAACTAAGGAATAAGTTGACAAAAGATTAGATAGATAGGTATAAACAGAGAAGTATATAATGTGTCAAAAGTATGTCCATTTTATGTACATCTATTGTAGGAATACATGTAAGTGACATACAATTTTTTAAAGGTATTTCACTGTGTTTCTAACTAGCTTCGTTAGATAACTCCAGCCATTTGATCATTGTGTGTGTTACCAGCAGAAACACCAGATCAATTAAATCAGAATTCCTTTGGCAGACCAGTTTTCAATTAAAATTTATATAATGGTACATTAATTAAATGCATGTTTCTCTTCAGGACACTTCCATATTCCATAGCCTAACAGTATAAACTGGCTCCATTCAAACTGCATTATGGATATGTCGCGCGGTTGTTTGTTTGTCTGTTTTCTGTAGGATGATGTATCATCAGATACTTTACACACGGCAGGAAGATGATGAAAGAATACCATTGTGTTTGTGTTTATCCAGTTTTTTGATGCTGTGGCACAGTGCTGTTGAAATTCTGTTGCCTGATGTTGAAATTCCCTGTTGCCTGTGCCTAACTTGCAGCAACAGGGAAAGTTACTACTTCTTCCAAGTTTACTGCTTTGTGCCAAACCTAGAAGACAAACTTTTTGAATAACATATGTGTTTCTGATAACATATTAAAATTGCCATCATTCTAGGAACTGATTTGGCTTCTGTTGCCTCCTACAAGAAAGGAAACGAACTTGCATGACTAAGATGGCTGAGATCCCGCATAAGATCTTTTTGTCCTGTGCAAGTGTGATTTGGTTGAGTGAATTAATGGAGAATCGATGGAGAATTGCACTTGGCAAAGGTTCTGTTATCTTGCAGGTTTGAGACAAAAATAGATGCTACAAAGAAAGGAATTACCCATGTCTGTGAAAGTTTCAAGACACTGGGAAGGAAATTCATGTAGTTTTTCCCTTGATTCAGATTGGCTTAAACCAAGTACAAATGCGTAACTTTCTATTTCTATAGGCATACAGGTCGAGTTTCACTGCGTTTGATAAACTTGGAGATAACTGCACGCTCAAAATACCTGTGGTTGATGAAGCCAAAAGTCTACTGTAGTTAAATAGCAGCAGAGAGGGAAGGAGAATGTTAGGTTTGGGCCTCCTTTGGCTGTTACACAAGGGGATTACACACGATGTTTTTGAATGGTCTGGGAACTTTTGTGTTTTTTTCATCTGCTTTTTGCACTTACTGTTGTTTCACAGGGGAATGTAAATTTCATAATAAACATGTATAACATGTCATTTTTCAATATATTGGTCATCTTGTGTGGTTTATTCCATATGTCATCTTCTATACTGCGGTGTTCTTTAATAAAACTAAAATTAGATCTTTTTAAAAATTGGCTAGAATTCAGTGACTGGTGCACAAGCTTGGTGAGTTGGTATCTGCACAAGTGTTGCCAGTAAAAGCTGTCTGATAAATTGATTCAAAAACTTGATTGGGCTGTGCTAGGCTGTTTGCTGTTGTGTTTGTTTATACCTAAGCAATTAAAGGTAGTATAGATGTGCAATACAAGCTGCAGTCAGACTTTGACTGCAATGTAGATGTGTGGTGGTTAAATCTAGAAAACAACACTTAGAGAGTACCTTCTGCTGCATTTTGAAAAGCATTTTACTTAATGAAAAACTTCGTAAAAAATTCACAAATAACTCATCAATTTCCAGACAGAATGTGAGCCTCAACTTAAATGAATGTCCTCGTGTTTTCTGGTACTCTGTTGTTTTTCTCTCCTGTCATTTTACAGCAGATAATGTGTTCTAGCATTATGGTGACAACTAACAAGAAACAGAAAAGAGATTGGGTTTCTCTGCTCGACTTAAGTGTCCATTAGGTCAGGGTTTTTTTCTGCATTTATTTTATGGTCTCCTATTTGGAAGTATATATTCTTCCCTTGTTTTCTTCAGGCCTTCAAGGGAGAATTGTTCTGGCCTTTTTCAGAAAAGTGTGTAATTAACGCTGTCGTTTTTCTGTCTCAGTAGCTGATATCATGTCAGCCCTCCTCTATATTTGTCATAAAATGGGAGCAGAGACTGAAACCAAGCTACTTACCCTTGAAGAGTACTCCCTTTGTGCACGTCTCACTGAAATTCCCTTTGCACAGAGGTGCTGAATTTTTGCCAGTCACGTCAGCCTGCAGCTGTGCATACCTCCAACACACGCCCCTGCAGACTCTTTTCTGGCTGAAAGGCTCTTGTCATTTTCCCCAAAACACTTGGTTCATTCCATGGTACAGAATGGGAACAGCATTGATTTGCAATTAACAGATTCTTACTTGAATTCACCTAACGTAATTACTGGCAGTGGTTCCTCTAGTAGTCTGTGTGTAGGACATCTCAAGGAACCAGGAACAACCATTATCCTATGGTAAGTATCCTGTATTTATTTACGTTGCTTTCTTTTCTGACATGAGAAGAAGAAGGACTTGCACCCTTGTCAGACAGAAGCTGACTTTTCAGCTCAACATTTCATCTGCTGAAGCCTGAGTTGGACATTTTGAGGGTTGAACTGGTCATGACACAGTCTCTGATATCTACACATCCTTGTAATAGGCCACTGCAACAAACTCGGATGCTTTCTGTGCTGTGTTACGTCATTTGGCAGACAGATAAAAGTTCCTCTTATTGTCATACAGAAAATAGTGATGTTAACAAAGCATACCTGTATAAATATTGATTTGTGAATGTTTATGTATTTTTAAAAATGTCATTCTCTCCTTAAGGCTTGGACTTCCTAGCTTCTCAGCTGCTAATATAACGTCTGTACCCTTCAGAAAGCCTAGCAAAACATTGTATGCACTCTCTTTAAAGTTTCTCTCCAGTTTTCAGGGTGACAAGGGATCCCACTGCCATTGGAGAGAAAGCTGAGTCTGGGGGAGGAAGGCCCTGAGAAGCAGCCACTCTTTTCTGTTGAACTCAAGATTTCATCTGTCCTGAAACACCTGAGCCCAAGGGGTACAGCCAGCTGCTGCGTTCTAAGAGGGTATACTCTCAACTGTAAGAATCTGGGGACTTTTTTTCACTTGTTCACTAGTTCTTCAGATGTAGTAAGGGGAAAGGTCTGATGCTGTTGGGCTTCTGGGAAGTGAGTTAAGGTGAAGCTGTTAGAGTTCAGACAGTTACGAAAGTTCTTTGATTCAGCAGGGCAGGACGTAACGGTGAGGACCCTGTAGGACTTGCTGGGAGTTACCCTCACTCTTTCTGGTATTATATTAATAGTTGTAAGGACAGACTTTTCTTCTGCTTACTCAGCACCTGCAGCTCTTGCTAACCTCTTAATGGATGGGTGTTTAGTAGCTCTTGTGGGGTGAGGGTATGGCAAAATTGAGTAAGCTTTACTGCTTCTATTAAGTTGAATTGCCTTTTTAGCTTTCTTGCTTTTTTTTTTTTTTCAAGGGAGGATATTAAAATATAAAAGTGTGATTATTTTCACTTTTATTTGGTATCGTTATCTGTATTGATAAATGAAAAGTAGCTAATTCTTATGACTGCTGAAAGTAGACAGCTGCCTGCAGAACCTGTAAAACACTGCATACATTCACACCTACCATTACCTACATGACCAAATTGGGTATATTACAAGTTGTATACATGGTATAGACAAGACTAGTCACTAGTACTTGTGCACAAGCCCAAAACATCACATTACATCCTTTGCTGTATGAACAAATTCTGAAGAAATTTTGCATGTACACGCAGCACTTGCTGCTCAAACAGGATTTAATAGATGTGTATGCAGTAACTGACTTCTGACCTCCAGTAACATACCTGCTGTGACAACACTGGGCTTTCTAAGAAAATTGAAGATGCACCAAAAAAATAGCAATAGATCTAATACTGAATTCTCCTCATTTCCCTTTCAGCATTTTGAACAGCGTTCCTAGTAGGTAGTTGTGACTCAGATTCCCTGCACTTACAGTATTACCAGAATCCTTGCAACAAAAGTGCTAAGAGATGTAGTCTCTGCTGGGCTCGAAGAATTGTAGAGCAAGGTAAGCAAGAAATACGTGAGTAAAAGTGAAAGAGGACTTTAAGTTCTTAACATCTGCTGTTCTCAAAATGCTGTATTTTTGTCTGTCAGCTCTTTTCAGTTTGTGATTTGAGGTTCATCTATGTGTTAGCATATAATTTAATGAATAATGATATGCCTGTGTGTTATGATTTTTATAGACATTTTAAGTAGTTGCATACCATTACGTATACATGTTGATGTGAAGTATTGTGTATAAAAAATGTAAAAAGTTAGGCTAATACCTTTTACCTCATGATTGGTATAGGCTAAGAAAGCACTTACGGATTGTCCCAGCAGCTCCACGATGGCTAGTGATTTACGCCTTTTTAACATCATCACATAGGATCAACTATCTGAGTCCATATTTAATGTGTACAGATTATAAAAGATGAAAGAACCTGTATATGTAAAAAAAAAAAAAAAAAAAAAGTTAAAAGATTTGTCAGTGTAAAGCCAGGAAACAGTACCTGTTTTTTTTTTTTTTCCTCTGAACTGTGGCTTATCCATAGCATAAATAATTCTAAATATTGCTTATTTTAAAATCAGGTCCCTTTTACTGAGGTCTTAGAAAGCCAGAATAACTTTCTGCTTTGTGCAAAACCTTCCAGGATGTCCAAGTATCTACTTAAAAGAGGAGAGAGACCACAGTATAAAAGATTAAATGCTTGTTACGGAAAAGAAGGGGAAGTTTTAACATATCCCTCCTCTCCCCACAGCCGTTACAGCCTTCCCCAAAAGCATCAGCTGCCCACAGTAACTGGAACCTTGCTTTAAATAGCGTTGCCTTGTGGAGGTGCTGCAGTTCTTCATCCTAGGGCACCTCCCTCAGTAGCCAGTAAGAGTTGTAACTCCTTTGAAGCTGCAGAAAAAGAGCTAGAACTAAACAGAAAAGCTCTGGCATGCATGAGTAATGTGCAGTGAGGGTGGGGCAAGGCTGGCCAGCTCCAGCCTCCTAGGTGGCTCCCACTAACTGGTTAAGGCTCCTCTTAAAGCCCTTTCTTTCATATTGATGCCTTAGAAAATGCTCAACAGAAATATGCCTTTACCAAACTTTCTTTGTACTATAGCTTAATATAACAAAGTCATACAGCGCTTCTTGAACTGTATTATTTTAGCATTGGTCTTACATTTGACTTAGAAAATTACTGTTATCTAGTTGGTTTTTTTTAATGATGTTTATGATTTCCTTGTACTGACATTTCAGTCTTCAATGTTTATCTAAGATCTAGACAGCCAGCAAAAGTTAACTCTGTCACTGCTTCTATCCATATTGTTGGGTATAGCGAAGGATTCTGAAAAGGAATCCAAATTCTTCTGACAAGATCCTTTTTTTTTTTTCCTCTCACAGAGATATTAATATATTGTCTTTCTTTTTACTCATTCAGAATTATATCTTAAAGAACTAGTTTTGGCATTTGTACATAAGAAACAGATATGTGAAGAGAAAAAGAAAGCAAAATACAGGTTTTTATTATAGACTCTTTGAAACATAAGCAGCCAACCATGAGCAGCCTAAATGACCAGTAGTGTGCCAGGCACATTGTGGCACTGAAGACTTGCATGCTTTTCTGTGGCTTCACGATCAGCCTTCTCCTCTCCCAACGTCCTCAAAATTCATGTCTTTGTTTCCTAATGGTCGTAGTTCAGGCATCCAGCTGGTGACCAGAGGAATGGTGCTGACACCATTGATGTTGCACTACAGCTGGTCTGATCAGTGTACTGAAATGCTTTCCTCATTCTAGACTCTCAATTTTCTTGTTGTTCTGGTTATTTTGGAGTTTTGCTTGTTTGCCTCTTCTGAGTGTTGACAGTCTTTTGAAGCTGTAAGTGTTAAATGATCTTTGCTTAGGTCACACTCGCTGGTGGCCAAAAACTCCATAGATTTAATTACCAAAATATCAAAAAGTATACCCCTAGTACTTTGCAAAGCTCCTGTGTTATAGCTGGTCACACCAACCTGGCAGCACAAGAGGGCTTTGTTTTAGCAGTACACTCATGGTTCTGATCTCTGAAACAGGTAAGGATGCTTAAGCAACTTTTGACTGCAGCTCTGAACCCTTGTCATGTGCAGAGGTTTGCTCCCCTCCAGGAGGCATGGCTGTCAGCAGCAAAGCAGGAAGCATCCTCATGTGAGTACAAGGGCATGAAGCATTCTGCTCTGGAAGGAAAAAATACTCTTACCTGAAGACGTAAATCGGATTTCCTGCTTCTGATCACTCTTTCTGCAAACTAATTGCAGCTTTGATGGGCCCAACTTCCTGTTCTTTGTGTAATATACAGAAGGGGTTATTACTGGAACTAAAATGCATGTTTTTTCAGAGGCCTGGCATGGACCTGAAACTGAAAGCTGTTTTAATCGGGCAATCATCTGGGAGGTGGAACCTAAGTTAAAAAATGGAACTGCAGCCTTTGACTTTCCCTTCTCTTGTAAACAGGATATGCTCTCAATGTCTAGTTAAAATGGATAGTATCCACTTGAAGCAAACTGTTAACCTGTTTCAAACTTGCACTTTAAAGAAATTCAAGTGCTACATCCCTAGGACCTATTGAGACTTGATGATTGGCTTTATAGAGCATTACAAGACACAGGTATCCCTGTGTCTCTTCCATTACTTTCTGTGCTCTCAAAGTCCTGTCCCAGATGAAACCAGTCTTTGTCAAACGTGGCTTATTTCTCTGGAAGTAGGCTCTTTTGTGGTTTTTGTTTGTTTGTTTGTTTGTTTGTTTGTTTTACTTTCCAGTTACCTGCCTTAAGTGTTAATGTCCTGAAGGCTCATGTTCCTTTTTGGGCTTATGTGTGAGTTGTGCATAACACACCAGAAATCCATACCAGGGGTGGAAAACAGTCAATATCTTTGCATCCTAGCCATTAAGTCCACAGAATTCAGTACTATTATGAAAAATCCTCTGCAGTTCTAGATTAAGAGTCATTAAATTAATAATGTTATGTTGCTTTCCATCTGGCTTATCAAGCTGGGTGTAACAGTCGTGTTAATATGATAGTGGTTGTTGACTGTTGTGCTGTTCTAGGGGTTATGCTGTTCTAGGGAGTATTCTCATTTGAAGGATCTGTGCTCAGCATTGGCACCGCTGGCATTGACTCTCTGTCTCCTGGTGCTAATGGTGTTACGATTTGCTTTTTGGCTGAAAGATCTGACTGTTCTCATTGATTATAGGCTATCATCATGACTCTCTTGCAGTCATGAGCTCTCTGGCGGATGTATGTATAAAAGTCAGCACATGTAGGTTGTGGCTCCAGATGCATCTCCAACTGGCAACATATAGATTGTACCAGTACCCTATTTTGTCTCCCACTTGAGTGACGTCTTGCGGTAACTCTAAGCTGTTGATCTGTCCTGCATTATTTGGGAGCCTGCCATAGTCTTAGCTGGATCATGGAAGATGACTGTTTGCAGACTTGTGTGGATGGACTTGTGGCTTATTCATCATTCAGGTCAGTGACAAATCATTTTTGTTCAAGAACTGCCACTCTCAAAATTCCTCTCCTTGCCGTCTGTAAGGACTGATGCTTTGGACACCCAGTTAGTCAGTCAGCAGTTTGACACCTGCTTTTGCTTTTTGCTTCACGATTGACAACTTTTGTCAATTTTACTTCTCTCATGCTTCATAATTCTTCTACATATTGTTACAGTAGGAGAATAGTGTTTAGCTGGTGTATGAGGGAGAGGTGTTTCTGATTTATCACCCCAAACTGGCATGCCACCATGCAATCAGCATATCCCATCTCATATTTTTCCCTAGCAAAACATGAGGGAGAAGCGGGCAAATCAACCAAACAACTATTTCCATGGCTTAGAAATTCAGCCTGTAATAAACTGGATCCTGTACAAAATACTCCATCTTGCTGAGACACATGCTGATCTTGTTTTGGGGCCTACCGTTATGGCATAGAAATCCTTTTAATGTCACATGAGTGCAACTGACTCTTTCCTGAGAAAGATTGTAGGTTGGTTCATGTTTGTTTATTTGTTGGTTGGTTTGTTTTTGAGGGCTTGGATGTGATTGAAGGTTTAAATTCACCTTATGGTCTAAATGTTTCCATATCTTTATTTCCCACTGTTAGGGTAAACATTAATATCTATAGTCAAGCACACAATTTAAGAGTTCTGAGTATTTCCTCTCTGGGTTCCCTAGGCTGCTGTAAAGGCTTTGGAAATAGCACCTGGCTACCAGCTTATATGGGATAAAGAGCATCTCTCTAATATTCCTATAAGGATGTCTCAAATTGTTCTGTGTTAGCTCTGTACTGCCAGCTGCTCTTGGACACAAATTCACTGGAATTTGGGGATGAAATGGTACATCATACCTGCATTTCAGTCAGAGGCTTCCTCCAAGGTTTGAAAAGTTGGTGCTGGGAGAGTAACTGATCTGTACATCCTGCCCCTGGTCTGATTGTTGTGTGGCACCACTTGCTCGTGCTTCCCCATAGCTGGTGCTCTAGGAGGGAGGGGTTGTGCATTCTCAGCACTTGTTTTCCTGGTGTTCAAGACAGGTATAAAAGCTGTGTCCTCACATTGGACACACTGCAAGGACCACAAATGCAGCAGCATTGATTCATCTTTTCTCCTTCCAGTCACAAACGCTGTTCTTCTAAGGACACTGCCTGGGCGCTACAAGTTGCCCTCTGCCTCTGTTGTCCTCACAACTGGCTCCCTTATTTATTTCTGGCAACAGCATTTTCCCTCCCTTCTCATTATGCCAATGTCTTGAACTCTGATGTTTTGCCTTACAGTCCCAGGGAGTGCAGAAGGTGTCAAACACCATCTGTGCTTGCTGTTAGACACAGTTACAATGCCTATTTTTTGTTGTTGTTGTTGTTGTGGATCCCATAGCACACTTCAGGCAGGAATAATGAGAACAAGCTTTACAAACTCTGTGATTTTCTTTTTTCTTTTTTTCTTTTTCTCCAGGTATTTCTGAAACACCATGAGGAAGACTTGGAGAAAACAGAAAAGCAGCAGAAGTCCAAAAGGCAACTTTGACTCTAGAAGCAGTAAGAAAACCTGTGCGGTCTGGATATGTGAGTGCCACACCTTTACTACTTGGCTAGGGGGTACTTGGCATAAAGCTTGTAGGGAGTGTGCCTTCAAGCCTGAAAGGCAGGGAGGCTGGGCAAGGTGTCCCAGAGCTTTTGGCATGCACACTTGTTAGAAAGCAACCATAGGCCAAAAATGAATTTTTTGCTTAAATGGATTTCTTTCTGGCTACCTTAAGTGTGAGTTATCTTCAAACACTTTGTGCTGCAGCTTGATAAGGTCCCTCACCATGTGTGCTGCTGTAATTAAATAATTTGGTGTTACTTGGTTTATAACATCTCTTCAGAAAAGAAAAAAAGAAAAAAAAGAAAAACACAAATATTTTTCCCCAAAACATTAGAGCACCTACAATTGTAATCTACAACTGCATTATTCTGGCTGCGTAAAGGCTGACACCAGCTGGCCAGGCTGATGACCATACACCGTACTTAGGTTTTCTGAAGGATACAGTAGTTTAGTGGAAGTCTTGGGCAGGCAGGATCCCTTCCTGTAACTTGAAGCTGGACTCGCCCAGTCAGTTAGCAAAAGGGAGAGCAGTCTCATGTCGTTGCCTCCAGGAAGGGCTGTCTCCTTGAGTCAGCCACTGTGATCCCAGACATTCAGCCCTTGTGTGCTGAGTGAGAGGGTAATTATGCTGGAAGATATGTGTTATTTCTGCATTGCTGAGTAAGCCAAGGAGACAGCGCGTGCTGTTAGGAATGGGAGTTTACCCATACTGTAAGGGGCTTGGGCACAAGCCTCTGGTACCTGCACTGCGACTCAGTGGGCCCCTAGGGCTCACTGGGGAGAGCAGGAGAGGTGGGTAGGGCTGTAAGACACGGTGGTGAGGTGTGGATGGGTGGATTGCCTTCACCCCGTGACACTGTGTGATTTGCTGTAGTGGCTGGAGACAGATCTCAAGGAGAAAGAAGAGGAACTTGAAGCTGTGAGGACCGTGCTGTAAGGATGGCCAGAAGGAGCTTCAAAAAGAGGCAGGAAAAGCACATGAGATGACCCTGCAGCACTCACCAAAGGTACGAACAAGTCATCTGCAGATGCTCCACTCCCTTGTCTGGGCTGTGATGGAAGTTAATGCAATGCAGCTGTTCTCATACTTTCAAATTTCATAAAATATTTTTCCTCTCAGTAGCAACATGCATACTGGCAACTGACACCTATAAATCATAGTTCCATTTATCTCGTATATCAGTTTTGCTGCTTTTTGACTAAGCCAGTTTCTGCATTCATGCTCACTCTGGTAAGACCGGGCTGAAACGGGAATTTGCTGGTACTGGTAAGATTAGCAGGGAGTCAAGGCAGGTCATAGTTTTGGTTTGTAGCACACTGTCTTGGCAGGTGACACAGCATGGCCCACAGTCCAAGGAAGAAACGGGGATTTTTCAATGACTATACTAGGAGAATACTAGCACAGCTATAGTAGGCTTTGGTGTTTTATTTTTTCATCCCTTTCTCTCCAGGAATTCCTTTTAACTATTCCTGGGTGACAGTTCTAACAATCTGCTCCTCTAAAATTAAACAAACAAACAAAAAAGCTGACTAGGGAAGCAAGGAGGGAGTCAAAAGAACTGCATTTGGATTTGGTAATACTTGGTTGTTTGTCACAAGTGAAGTTCACAATTTGCTCCTGTTTGTATTTACTAGTTGTCACGTTGCTCAGATTTATAAAGAAAAAAACTAACTGCTTTTATTTTTTCCTTCCTTTTCCACAAAGCAAAATACCTGCTGCTGAAGAGAAGCATCAAACAGAAAGTTACCTCAGCTGAAGAAAAACACCAGATAACTGCAGTTTCTCTCCTTGATGAAAATGTTGTCCTGAGGTAAGTGCAGAATTAGTATGCAGAGAATAACTGAGATCAACAAGAGTTGGCAAGAAGTTAGAATGCTCTAAACGCTGCAGCTGTTTATCTTGCTGTGTGTGCTCTGGCCCATCTATGGCTGTACACTTGTCACTGCCTGGTGCACCACTGCAATGGCAGGGGTGCCTCTGCAGGTGACTGCACAATAGGTGTGCCTTGGCAGCACACACAGGCCCTTTGAAGCCTGACCGATGGTTGTCATTTAGCTTTACATATTTGCTACCAGACCAGGAGCATCAGAAGTAGAGGTGATTTCCTTTTTCCTTCATGTGACTGAGTGTAATTAGTCTGTGGAGCTGCTAGGATTCCTTGTGAATTGGCTAGATGGCAGCTGCTTTATAGCAGGAGACTCATTGTGGAAGAGATTGAAAACATGACAGATTTGACTCCTAACTGAAGAAGGATTGCTCATCAGATTCATAACTCATTATAAGAGGAGATTCCTAGTAAGACCTTGTCTATGGCATGCATTAATCTTGCTGGAAAATTCCCACCAATTTTTATACCATGAAATCCTCAGGAAACTATTTCGCTCAGCATAGCCAACTGTTTGTATTTGCTGTATCTTTTTCCTTTTGATTCCTATGGAAAAAGTTGCCTATGCGAGCATGCCATCAGTCAGACTCCTCTGACTTCAGAATCTCTTGGCTCACTTAAATTTTGTCAATATAGACTAAAGAAGATCCAGCCTCCCCCTCTAAGAGGAAGGGAACTGTGCGACTTCAGTAATTTGGCTGTGCCTGATCCCCAGCTGGCCAATCTGTAGTGTGACAAGCAAGGTAGTTAGAGTAGGTAGGGAGTCCAGGGTGTATGCACAGAACTGGAAGTTGCTGAAGAACAACAGGTGTGATGAAGAGCACAGGTAAAGTGCTGAAAAGTACACGTGGAAAGAGAATCTAGGATGAAAATCCACAGTATACTAGGTAGCGTTAGTTATTTTGCTCACAGAATAATATGCCTGTTTGCTTATAGTTTCTATTCAATATTTAAGAAAAATAATAATTTGTTGATTTCTCTTGAATCACACATTTCTGGCCATGTCCAAATAAGTAGACAAACCATGAGCTGTGTGTCCTTCTTCAGCACAACTTTCAAGGGTTTCATGATGAATCCCTAAACAAACATCAACAAATATCTGGGAAAATTACTCCTAGAATTTGGAAGCACAAATCTGCATGCTTCTGTAACTGGTTGCTGCATCTGCCACTTGTTAAGGTTCTAATTTTTTATCACAGTCAATTATCACTCTGCCCTTATCTTCACAGACACAAACTGGTACCAAAGAATGAAGGAATACTCAGCATAGGAGCCCAGGGAAGGACTTAAGCTCCTAAAACAGTTCCATTGAAGATTTATCTGTTCAGCTAAATCATCACCTACATTGATGATATCGTTACTAACACTGAAATCTGTAACAGGGGTGTAACAGAATGAATATCTTATTTAAAAAAAAAAAACAAAAAAAAACAACTGCGACTCGAAGGTCAGCAAGGTAAGTGAACACAAAATACGGGACATCTTTAAGCATGAAGCTGCACCTATGCAATTGATTTGAATGTTAAGACTATTATAGGTAGAGAATACTCCAAAATGCATGTCACAACTATGTACTGCTAAGGATGCTGGAGGACAAGTGCTTGACTTTTCCTTGAGGAGTACCAAGACTCTAAAGCTGAATGATTTAAAGCGGGGGAAAAGGTAACAAAACACACTGATGTATCCTGTAAAATTGGCAGCCCTCCCGCCCCTTTATTTTGAAAAAGTTCGGTATAAAATACACAAGGCTTTATAATTGTTGTCTTCTTAAATTTGCATTTGAAAGATATCTTAATAAAGCAACAGCAACAGAGGACCCTGAGTGTATTTTAAGCTAGCAAACTACACACTGGAGAGCAGCTCAGAGATGATCTCAAGTATAAAGTGTCATACAAATTAACACTAAGTTCTTAAGGCTTTTGCTCCTTGTCTGTTATCAATGAAAACATTTGCTCTTGTGCTAAGAGCAGACATTGAAAGTCTGTTATGTTTTACCAAATTCTTAGCTGATACCAGCTGTTTCCAGGCTGCTGCAGCTCCCTCTGCTCTGCAGTTCCCTCTCATTTAGTTGACAGGAAAGATGAGCTTTTTCCTCAGTGTGAAACTGGGCTGTGGCATCTGCTTCCCTGCATTCTGCTTGTCAATCTTTCTGCTCACCTCTTGATTCACGGCTGTCAGGATGGTGAGAATATCTTCTCCTCTGCAAAAACACAAATATGTTTTGTCTTAGAGAAGCATTTAACATCAGAAAACTTACTGCACTCTCATATATCTTCATCTATGCAAGTGCTAACGGCTCCGGTTTCAAACAGGCTTCAAAGCAGTTAGGTAAACTGCTTCAAACAATCTAAATGGTGTTATTCTGTTCTACATTGCTGTTTTCACTCTGAGCAAGCGCTCCCACTGCATATCATCTACCTCTGCATTCAAATCAAACTCCTGTCATTCAGAAGGAAAATAAGGTGTTGCCAAAAAGTAGCTTATGGAAATACAGTTACCGAGGACAGCTGTTCTCCAAGTGCTGGCACAGTGACTGTATGTACCAGGTCCCCTGGCTTGGGCTTCTGTAGGAGACATAATCTTGCAAGGTAGCCATGCCCAAGAGGAAGTCTGCCTCTGCCGGGATGCACTCAAGCTGAAATCTTGCATCTGTTTCTAGAGAATAATCTTGCTCTCCAGAATCTGTTTCAATGGTTACACCTTTCTGTCGAGCATCACCTTGGCAGGCCTGAACAAAGAAGACTTTTGGTTTTCCAGCAAGTGAGTGGCAATTCTGCCCAGTGAAAGAAGTGGTCAGTTCCTGGATAGGTACTTCCTGTCCATCAACACCATATATAATGCCTTTTTTTCCATGAGAGAGAATACAGCAAACAAAACAGTCTTTGTCCTTGTGGTCTTTGCACCGGTAGATGTTCACAGTGTTACGGATTTGCTCTGCAGTGAGGTCTTTATATTCTTCGATCTTAAAATGAAGGTTGCTGAAGACTTTTCTCAGAGCAGCTGGAAAGTAAACAGAAGGGGAATTAAAGCAGTTTTATAAAAAAAAAAAAAAAAAAAAAACGACTTTTTTTTTTATAACCCTGCTATATACTACTATCCAGCTAGTTACACTCAGCTCTGAAAATAATCTAGTAGTCTGATCTCTAGTAATATTTGTATCAAGTTCCCTTAGCTCTCGTTACAAGAATTCAATGTGATCTTGCTGTTTAGCATTGCGTCTGTATGGAAAGCTTGCAGAACTAGCTGTTATCTCCCCAGCCAACTTTACAGCTAGTCTCTGCATCTTGCAGGTGTTGAACATTGCTATTGCTATCCCCAAGAGCGGAAGCATTATGTTTTTTGGTAGTACCTGTGTCATAGGAGATAACCTGCACTTGACTCTTGAATTAAGTTAGTTAAGAGTTCAATTCAATCAGGGAAGTCCTGCTGACAGATTTTATCTCTTGGTCTAGATAGTGCAAATACACCCATTTCACAGACCCTAGGACCTGCAGTGAACTATGCTGCTGCTGCAGGACGGCCAGCTAAAATCAGGGCGCCTGAATAGTAACGTAAAGGAAAAAAAAAAAAAGGTTTAGGACTCTATTAAGTTGGATGTTAACTAAAATCCAAATTCTGGTTCTGCAGCAAATCTGTTTCTGATTCTGCAGATTTTAGAAGTAGTATGCAACTCGGTCACTGCAAGAAAAGTAGCCTAGAAATGGAAGCTTGAACTTCAGACCCCTAATGCAGAACACAAAATGTTCCCTATTTCTAAGTACAGTCTACTCTCCCTGAAGTGAAGATATGCAAACTCATCTTTAATTTTCACTGTACCTGCATCCACGTCTGTCCCATTCCGATCATTCATCTTCTTGAGTTCTGGCACTGCTTCCCTGGCTTTTGAAAAATTGTGATTATTCAGAATCAGGCACACTCCACGGGGTCGGCTGGTCATTTTGTAAGCTTCAAGCTGTTGGAAAGAAAGACTGCTTGTGACTGCTTCTCAGCCCTTGCTGCCGACACAGAGGGGTAAATAGGCAACTGGCCTTCTCACTGGGCAGCTCTCCCTGCACAGCTTTACTCCCAGGACATGGCCATGTCCTGCCTCACCGCCTCTGGGAATCTTTGGTGCTGCACAACAGCACCCCGCCCCTCCAGCCCCCATCATCGTGCTCAGCCCACATGGGTGTTGCATTCACCCACTTTCCACGCCCAGTCATCCGCCTACTGCGTACTTCCTGGTATAGTAAACTTGGCCTATCTTGCCACCGTTACAAATGTTTCTTAAGTTTTAACACTGCAGCAGGTTCTGCCTGTGACTTAAGTTTCAAAATAAGGGACATTACAGAGTAGTGCATTTTTATTTTTCTAGACAGTGCCTTTAACAGACTGTGCTTATAGTAACTGTGTACCTCACAGAGGAATGATCTCTTTGAGACAAAATTCTGACATTTCTAAGACACAAACTGACTTACCTGGGAAGACTGATCACGACTGCCAGGAGAATCAGGTGCCACAGATGACACCATCCATCTGGGACAGGCTGAATACACATAAAGAAAGTATGCGTAAGTAGAGAATGTAACATTAGAGAAAGGAGAGAATCTCTGCTCCTATTCTCCATTCACAGGTACTTTCAAGAGTAAGTTCTCTGAAAACACTGAACTGTGGTTGAATAGCTGTTCCTGTTAGCTACAAACCACCAAAAAGATAAATCACCTAAAAGGGAGTTAAAGTACTGTGATCAGTTAGTAAGCAACTGGATACCTGATCACTTTTCAGAGAGGCACATGTGTAAGAAGTAAGATGGAAGTGATTTAGAGTCCAAAAGCTGGCGAAAAGCAAAAGATATAAACATTCATTTTTGAAGGAGTTTCAGTTACCTTCAGGGACTCCTGTGCTGCTCCTCTGTCCTTCTGTTACAAGCATCTCTTCACCTGAAAAGCATTCGTTATTAGTCCTGTAAGAACCTAAGTGTCACTTCAAGAATAAAACTTAAGGGAAAGAGGCCTTGTTTTGTTTTACCAAATAGGTTTAATTCATACTCTTCAATTTTCTTCAACAGGCTCTTGTCAATTTTTTCACAAAGAGTCTTCAGGATAGTTAGGTTGTCTTCTCCCAAAATCCCCTTCTTCTCCATCTCAATGAAAACGTCGAGCGTTGTCTGGGCAATCAGAAAGGTAGTTTGCTCTTAGGGCACATCCATGCTGCTACTGGGAAGGAAACTGCAGCATGTGCAGGTGCACCCAAGCCAGCTTGAATAAAAACAACATCTCAAAACATGCTTATTTCCCTCCCACTGCTCACAAATGCTGAGATCTAATAAGATCTAATCCAGGAGAGCTAATGGTGTTCACTCAGGAAAAAATAATGTCATTTTTTAATGACTCCTTTCATTCAGCTGACTTCCAGCAGCAATTTTGTGCCCTCAACTGAAACACAAGCATCACTGTAGTGACCAATTTCAGGCAGTGGCAAAAACGGGTATAACCATGCAGGTATGGTATAAAGAGTTCTCTGCAGCAAGAGGGAACCCAAGGGACAGGAGCTCTTGCCAAACAGGGAGTGGCAGAGCACAGTGGTCACCCCATGAATCTACTAGAACAGCTACCACTCAATGGTCATGGTTTCTCCTCTAAGAAAAGAGGAAGATTTTAGAAGAGTTGTCATTAGGCAGAGCAAAGTACCCAGCGGTCAGAATTGCAGACTGCTATAGTGTAAGAGCAGCTGCATCTCTGTAAGTTAACTAACTCCAAGGCTGTAAATTAACTCCAAGCCCTTGGACCTTAGCTCTGGTAAGGATCTGCTGCCTAGATCTGTATTGTCTGAGTTTGGAAATAAACAGAACCAAAACATAAAGTAATAGCCACAGTGGGTTATTCTCTATGTTTGATCATGACTTAGAAAGCAACCAAAAGCAATTCAGTTGGAAAAGATGAGTGAATGTGCTCATCAGTCTTCTGTTGATCAAAGCCACTGAGTCCCCCAGTCCCATATGGAGCTCAGGCACGAAGCTGTCATGCCTGGTCCAGGGCTGGCCCGTGCTCTCTGGGTTGTAGGACTAGTGCTAGAGCTACATCTAACACTGGCACAGAACAAGTCCTATAAGCACCATCATCCCTTTTCCAGGTCCACGCTTTTCCTTATGGTGTTTTCAGTTTTAGTGACACCCATTCCCCACAGAGCAAGCTAAATGCTACTATGCATTTATAGTAATGATTAAAAAAAAAAAGGATTAAAGCAATTCTTACAGTTTCAGGGCTTAGCTTGCATTTTGGTAATTCTTTCCCCAAAAGAAACTTGAAACACTTCAGCTCCTCTTTGGTGATGTTTTCTGACAGTTGAAAGAGCAGGTACCTAGAAAAAGCAGTGGAGGACATTGTTTCACCATGTTCCCTAGCACACCCCTTAGCACAATTTAACACTGTACTGTTGAACTGTCCCCTTAGCCTCCTCCTTGCTGCCTTCTCAAGCACATGTGACCCTTTTTTCCTTTTTAACCTGAAGGGACACCAGTCCCAGAACAGCCAAAAATCAAACCATTTCCAGCTGCAATTAACAAGATCTGTTTTCCCAAAATCAAAACTGCACCAAGACTTTCTAGAACTGAGTGCAGAGACAGAGACACATGGATGTGTCACTTACTACAGCCGAAAGCACCTGGGCAGGGATACCTTGGTAGGCTGTGAAGTATTTCAGAAAGGTGCAGCTTAGTTTTCTCCCCTTTACTGGACAGAAATTTCAATCTTCTCTACTGCTTATACCTGCTTTCCCTTGGAAAGATGCAGATGCTTGTGTATTTCTAAACCTTAGCCTGGTGTTTAACTCGGTGGTAAAAATACTTACACCGACACACCCGAGGTCAACTGATCCCCAGAGAGCAAGCCCCGGGGTCAGGCTCAGCCCAGCACTCGCCCCCTGGCCACCTGGTGAACCCACACCGCTGGCCACTCACCTGAATGGAGACACTTGTGCCCTGCCTGGGATCTGAAGCTCCCTCTCCATCTCCTCTCGGCTGGAGCCCAGGTGGGCAACGAGGAGGTCCATCCGATTGATCCGGTAGAGAAGCTCCCTCAGGAAGGACAGGTCCCCCGCCTCAATCATGCCTTTTTCCAGCAGCGCCTGGAAGAAGGCCTTGGGCTCCTCGATAGCTTCTTGCTTCCTCACAGGGACGTGCTCCAGGCTGAGGAACTTCAGAGCCGCCAGCTCAGCCCTGTCCAGCGCCTCGCTGATCGCATAGAGCTGCCTGGAGAACTCCATTGTTCCGCGGCAGCTCCAGCCCTGGGCCAGGACTGCTTCTCGGCTGCCGCCACTGCTGCCGCTGTGCTTCCGCCCACCACCGGGCTGGGGAGGGAGGCGGCGCCCGGGCCGCTGGGAGCTGTAGTTCTTTCTGGATTCCTAACTTGAACCCCCCAGTTCAACTTAAAAACCAAGTGTCTGCCAGAGAGGAGCTCTCTCAGACACACCTGAGGCCCTCTCTGTTCACAGCTATGGAGCACTATTTACAAACATAGAAACATGTCGAGGCAGTAGAAAATCCCTACCGTACACTTGGCACAGACAGGTGGAGAGCGCAGGGCACGGTTACCGCTCACCAGCTCTGACCTCCCATGAGCCCATCTCCTCGGGCTTCACTGCTGGCCAAACTCTTCCCTTCAGCCTGGGAGCCACCATACTTCAGATTTCTTTTTCTTCTGTTACCATGAAATAGTAATACATCCCTCTTTACTGTTAAAAAAAAAAAAAAACAAAAAAAAACAGATACGTGTTCTTTTTCCAGCAGAAAAAGTATGTTTTCATACAACTTCAAACATACACAATACTGACAGGAAAAGTGACTTTTACATACCATGACTGATTTCATACTATATGCAAAACACGACATGCTGCACTCTATTTTACATAAAAGCTGCCCCCTGCTTGTTTGCATTCTTCTCTTTTTGCTTCATAAAATTCATACACCCTCTCAGTGAAATCAGTAAGTGGAAACTGGTGGGGGAAGGAAATGAGAGTTCTGCTGTATTTTGAAGTAGTTCATAAAAAACACATGTGTTGAGACCATGTGAAAACTAATTGCCAGAGTGGGACTTCAATGGTTAAAAAGACAAAATAAGATGACTTAAGAGTTCTCCAATAAAATCTTTTCCCAAGCTGCACCATTATCTTCATGTGTCTCAAAGATACTTCTGACATGAAAAAGAGTACATTCTTGAGAAAACTGAACTTACCTTGTGCAGGTCAGAAGCTCTCCTTCTGCCTGGGCTTTTGCTGCAATCACACCTCTCTAATTTAAGGGCACTAACAACTCATTGCCATTTTAATACAAACAGAAAGAAGCTCAGAACACCACTGACTCAACTTCCTCTTCGCGAGCCGTTCTAGGCTGCTGGCAGGAAACACAGCACACTCACTCCAGGTGTTCGACTCTGTACCCTAACAGGCACTGTCTGTTGAACCAGCTCCCCTCCCAGCCCTCAAGATTTGTTAAGGACTTTTAGCAACAGGAGCAGGCTCACAGGAGCGCAGCACGATGGCTCGAGACCTTGAGATGGTACATTAACCTCTCTTACACCTTCTGACGCATAGATGGTATTTCACAACAACAGGAGGGAGGAGATTTTACTAGTTGGATTTTCATCCTTCTGAAACTGAACATTAACACTGTATCAGAAGAGCCACCCTCGGGGCATCCATACTCCCCAAATAAACAAACAAGGTGTTCTCACTAAGCATTGATTTAAAAACAGGACACACACACACACACACACACAAAAGGAAAAACATGTTTGGCAGTATATTAAAAAGAAATATTTACATTATTATCATTGAAGTCACTTATCAATATTCAGAGCACTAAGCAAGATATTTGATTACTACATGCATACAAGTTGGGTCAAAGGTGGAAGTAATCTGAATGCAACAAGACATTTCTTAACAGCCTATGAGCTAACATGCCCTCAAGTCACGCTAAAACAAGCTCTTTCTAGTAAATAGACTGCAGGAGGTATGGATCCTTCTCTTTGCACTGATATGCCTGGACAAAGCAGGCCTAAACACAAAGTGGCCACAGGAATATAAAACTAATGTAAAAGACCTACACCAAGCTCAGAAGAAATGTCCAGAATAACTGTACATCTAGCTACAAATGTATGACAGTTGGGAACTACAAAAGCCAGTCACATTAGGGGCCTGGGGAATTCCTGTGGTTGTCAATAATAGAACAGATAGAGCAATAAGCAAAGGCACAACAACGGAAAGGAAACACTGAAATGAGTATCTGGGAATTCCCAAAGATCTCAGTTATATTTAACGCATTGCACAGGAGTCATTACAGACTTCACATGCTGAAAAAAAAGGCAGATCTGAATAATTTCAGAGAGCATGTTCCCATGTTAGTTAGGGGTCAGAATAAAAAAGGCAGCCAGCAAGGGCTGAACACTGAACATTTCCTGAGAAAAATCTAGCTCTGGACTCTGCTGCACAGCTGGATCTCCTAAATGGTGTGGATTTTATTTCCATTTCTCCTTGGGTTTCAAGTTTCTGATCTTACGGACAACAGACATAGCCGACAGTTAAATCAAAACTAATCAATCAAAACTCTCCAGTAGCTGAACTTTTCACCACTTTGAAAACTAAGAGTGAACCCTTACAGAGGTAGTGGGAAAACACATACTTACAGCAGCCCATGCAATGGTAGAAAGCAGGCAGGGATCTGAACACAGGCAGGCTCCTCCCATGTACCACTAACCCATCCCAATAGTGGCAGACTACCAGGTCACCCTAAAACCTTTACCGTGGGGAGAATGATAAAATTCCCAGGGAAGGTGGGTGTAAACAGCTCTCTGCGATGTTAAACTGAACAAATAGATAAAAAGATGCAAATAAGAGGGCAGAGATTCATGCCTCCGAATAACATTGTTTCCGCCTCTGCAGATAATGGTCCTCCCCAGCTCTTCTAAGCATTTCCACTTTCAAACAGCATCACTCTGATCTTGCCTGCTTTCAGCTTAAGCCTGCAGGGCTTCAACTCACCAGCCTTGCTTTCCTGCCAACCTTCTGACTCCACTTCCTGGTGGTAACGCTACTACTGGCTGAAAGCAAAACTCAGACTTGAGTGCCAGCATTGTTTCGGTACCAAATTCTGCCTCCCAGACAGGAGTTGAAGAAAAGGGAAGACAGGCTGAATAACTATAGCTGAGTGCCTTCAGAAAGGAGAGGTAATTGCCCCTCACCATTCTCCGAGTTGTGCTACAGAGGAAAAGCAGTCAGAAAACTGTAGAGCCTTCAAACTTCCTTCTTACCTCTCAGTTCTGTGGGAGGGTGACAATTATGTAACAGAACTTATCAGCCACCCAGCTGCAGGCCTGTGTGAGCATATTTTGCTCAGAACCACAAAAAATAGTGTTTTTTCCTTCACTGATCACTGCACGAGCCACATATAAATTCACAGTATAGCTACTTCCTGAAATTACCTGCAACAATAATTATTTTTGTAACTTATTTTTGACAGGCAGCCTCACTACAAACATGGCAAAGGGATCAACTAGACTGTATCTGAGCCACAATCCAAGGATGGCAGGAATCAAGGCTCCTAATTCTTGTTGCTGGGCCTGAACAGAACTGCTGGGTACAGCAGCATGCCCAAGAACAGACTACAGCCGTTATTCTCTGCCACCACTTCTCATTTGTTTGTCCACAGTCACCTTCTTTTCCCACAATCCTCTCAATACATTAGCTTCTAACACATTTCCCCCCTCTTCTATCCCCACCTCACTGTCCTTGACCCTTCTCTGTTTTTAGAAAAACATTGCGATACAGTCAGTAGCACAAGCCAATGTTAAAAAAAATGGTGATAGTTACACTGAAGTATTCATTGCAAGGATGTCTTTTGTACAAGCTAGTTTATATACCGTAAAGAAAACTGAACTTACCTCAACACTGTGGAGACCAGAGTGTAACCTTGGTTTTAGACAAGACAGCTGTACCAGTGAATCCTCAGGTTCCCTGAGACAATTAACAAAGAATAATGTCTTCCCAAGCTAGCTAGACCAGCATGGGGAGGGGTTTATGTGGCTCAGCCCAACATAAAGTATGCAAACTGGACAAGTGATAAAAAAAACTTTGAAGAGAACAATGGGCTTGAGTCGGCTTCAAGCCACATGTTCCTTCCTTGCAACTGGAGATGCCCAGTGTCATGACAGTGAGCATGCGGAGACTGGTGATGAGAATCTCACATTTGTATTGTGATTCAACTGGATACTGCAATTTCTATACTATTCTCGTGTTGTGATTTCAGTATATTGCCATATCACTCTACTAAATCAAAAACCCATGTAACACCAAATGTAACAAGTAAGTAAATTTGATATTAGACATTAAACCCTCCTCATGTGGAGTATCTAAAAGAACCTGGCCTGAGAGTACTGAACTCTGACACAGAGAAATATGAAGAAATGGAAATACTGTAGATTCACAACTTCACTAATACCAGTGATATTTTCTCTTAATTCTACTGGAGCAGCTGCCACCTTCCAACAATTTTCTCGCAGAGGAAGCAATGATTTCGTTTAAACTACATTTTCGTTTCGTAAAACAACATTCACAAATTAACTACTAACTTCATATCAAGGTCTCCTTTATTAAAACACTACAAAAATGTAAATAAATTGTTGCTGCATATTTCCTAAATGGTTAACCAAATGTCAGCCATAGAACTGTATCATAATCCATAAGATCTTCTGTTAACTTTTGCCACAAACAGCACTCTCATTTACATCATGCTTGTAATGTCTATTTATTATTTATGAAGCCTGTATGAACAGAGCTTTGATTCTAAGAACAGACATTCTCCCTTTTACTTGGAAGGTGAAAAACGGTAAGCAGAGCAAAATGCAACTGTCAACATATTCTGAGGAATTATAAAAAAAGTCTCACTTCAGGAAGAAAAGCAGGACTGAATAAAAAAAAACTACTGCACTACAGCTAGACATGGCTCTCCAAAAAATACAAACTAAAAAAAGCACAAGTTACATATTGTCTCACATCCATCCTTTATCTTGTTACAAAGCTCAGAAGGGATGTAGCTGTTAGAATCCCAGACACTTCCAACACACCATGTACACATTGCTGGAGATGCAAGGTAAGAACAACTTCACTGGCATCAGCTGCCATTATCATGAACGTCCCGAATTTAAATTTACTCTTTTCTACCATCTCTCCACCTGCTAATGAAAGGATATCAATATGCCACCTCTCAGGGTGGCTGCCATTCAATACTTCAATGAGAGCAAAAATAACTTCAGCTGAAGTAAAGGCATTTGTTGTGCTGACTGTCCCTCAGTCAGCTCCTCTAAGAGAGAAACACACCACAAACAAGGGTGATGTGACAACCAATGGTATTTATTCCAACAGAGATTAAGAGCCCACAGGAGCCACAGTCAGTTGCCAGGAGGGGACAGCATCTCAGAACTGCTGATCTAATGGAGTGGCACCTTCCTTCCAGTGGTCAACAGCTATCCAAAACAGACTGCTCCCTAAGTGCTCTGAGAAAAAAACACAATCAGAATCCTTACTATTAAAAATCCTAACCAGCAGTGCTGTTCAGCCAAGTAAATTAGTAACATAAAGCAAACCAAAAAGTTTGGAGGAAAAGAATCAGACTTATCATCATCCTTTTTTTGGTCCTTCTGGACAGAGACATTATTTTCTATGAAGAACTATACAGCTTCCAGAGATAGCCAATTACTCACTTGTGGGTACTGCCTTGTATGATACAGTTACAGCCTTACACAAGGTCCCTGGGAAGGGATCTGATGCTCTGAATCTACCTGTTCTTTTCTTTAGATTTCAAGGTCTTATTCTCTTAATAGCAGAGACAGAAACAATAGTTCCATTGGCAATTCCAGTAGCACTTAAAAATCATACTGCTTGGAAGTGCTTCCTCACTTGAAACCGGGGCTGAAGAGACTCCGTTGCTTCTGCAGGACAGGAAGGCAGGTCTGTACTCCCCTGCCTTAGCAGACTGCGACCGATCCAGGCTCCAGAAGACTCATTAAACACAGGATTTGAAAAATTGAAGTCACATGGCCCCTTGGAGGACTGGGACTAACTACACAGATCTAGACAATTTCTCATGCAAGTTCTCTTGAATTCCCTGTGGAAACCCATTCCAGAAGTTATTCCTAATTGAGTGTATTCTTATTTTTCTGCTTTTCAATTGACTGGCATTGTGGAATTTGGAAGATAAATTGCTTCCGTAAGGTTGATGTTATCTTTGGCATCTGCTTCCATCCATTTAATACTCTTCTTCCCACTTCCTTGTTCACTTCTGTCAGGATGGTTATGAGATCCTTGCGGCTTGAACAAAAATGAAGAAAAGTTACATTAAAATATGCAGAACTTGCTGCTAGGCTAAGAAGTTGGTCTTTGTTTGCTCCAATAAAGTGAGATCTCAGGGAAGGCTGGTATCTTCCCTTCACCCTGCCTGTCACTGAAATTGCATACGCCATTGCATAACCACAGAATTCAGCATGTCTGGGGGAATAAAAGCAACCTCCATGCAGGATCACTTTACAAACGCAGTTCTCTACTTTGGCTGTAATCAGAATAGCACACTAAAATGAAACAGTACCAAACTTCTGCATTTACCAAGCCCTCCTCTGAACATCATGAGCAAGTGATGTCTGGAGAAAAATTCTATCTTCTAAATGAAGTTTATGAGGGAGGCAACAACGAAAATTATGACTAAAGAATACTGATTTTCTGCCTGTGTACTCGACCAACAAACTGGCCTCTCATCAGGTGTCACTAGAAGAAAAATCATTTCTCAGTCAAAAAAATGTTAAAAACACGCACATACATAAACACACTTGTTTATATATGTAATGTTCCAGCATTACAACCCTAGATCTGTACCTCGGTTAAAAATAGTACTTACAGTGGGCAAAGTAACTCCATCTTGTCACAGAGGCATTGAATGTAAACACTGCCAGTCTTTATACAGCGGTAGCATTCGTAGTCTTCCACAGTAGCCATGCCAACCAGAACATCAGCCTGGTCAGGAATGGAAGGCAGAGGGATAGCATCTGTCTCAAGTTGGCCAGAACAGTCTTCTTTTACTGTGACAGCTGGATGACCTACAGAGCCTTGGCAAGCCTGGATGAAAAACAGCTTGGGTTTGCCAGCAAGAGAAGGACAATTAGATCCACTGAAGCAGGAGAGTAAATCTTTAATATTTACAAACTCATGATCAATGCCTTTTATTTTGTCTTTTGCACCATGTGAAAGAATGAAGCAAACAAAACAGTCCATGTTGCTATGATCTTTTTTGCTGTATTCTTTAACTTTCGCATACATTTCCTTTGCTTCTAGATCCATGTACTCAACTGTCTCAAACTGAAGCCACTTAAAGACCCTCTTCAGAGCCTCTGGGAAAGAAAGTCAGAAGGCACTTGTTAAATATGAACAGTGACAAGGAAGATGCTGAAACATCAGGCTCTGTGTAGTAGAACAGGTATTACCAGAAGTGTTCAGATCCCACCAATAAATTCACTTGACTGCCTCTTAGCATGACAAGTCTAATTAGAAAATCACAAATGCCTAACTTACTTACTTATTTTTTAAACACAACTGGGTTCAGCATCACTCTATCTAAAACAAATGCAGGTTTCAGATTATCCAATTAATCAGTTCAATTTAGCGAAGCTGACTTTTTTTAAGCAGGCTTTGACTGTACATTACATAGCAATCTCAGATTCTTAAGAACAGCCCTTAGCAAGTTAAGGAAGAAATAACTCTTTAGAATGATGATTTCTGCCATTCTTAAATGAAGTAGATCCCTCACTCTGTGAGAATGATCAACACAGCAAAAAGGAAGGCAGGGTAACCCGCTAACATGCTAGCAAGGACAGACTGCTAGGCAGACTTCCCAGCAAATGTTGACTTAAGTGTTGTGTGGGTGGAGAGAAAGTAGCTGGGAAGCAAGAGGCATGTAGACAGGCTGGATGGAGTTAAAACATCAGCGATGTGTGCTTTCATGAAACAGATTTTAGTTTATTAAGATAAACAAGTGGCACTTGCAGGAAGACAGGCTTTAAGAAAAATTATAAAGCAGTAAAATAACTGCATTTATTGGAGCATTGTTGCAAACAGATGCCCATACTGACTAAACTGGAATGCTTTCTCAGCTGGCAACATGCCCAATCTATACCCTCCAATCATTAAGTTACGCAAACAAAACATTAAAAGAATTTAAGAACTTAAAAATGTTACTCTATTGTAGATAAAAATTAAAAGCAATCAAAAAGTGAAAGGGTGGATTAGTAATTCCTCCACTTTTCAGTACATATGATCAATAAAATGACTTTTTTTTTTTTTTTTTTTTTTTTTTACCTAAAAAAGAAAGAGCTTCCTTCTTAAATCCATCAGCTAAACTGCTGGAAGTGGTATATTTCAAATTTCCACAGTGATTGTCACTCCAGTTATTCTAGAGCCAAAGGAGCTCAGTGGAAGTGATCATCCTTCACAGGAAATATTAGATAATTCTTTCAGAGGGTAATACAAAAGAACAAACTAGTAACTGGATTAAAAAAGTACTTACCTCCATCTTCCACTGTTCCCTCTCTGGTTTCACATGGATTTTTAAAAATGTAGTTGTTCAGAATCACACAGTAACCTTCTTTCAGAGGGTAATACAAAAGAACAAACTAGTAACTGGATTAAAAAAGTACTTACCTCCATCTTCCACTGTTCCCTCTCTGGTTTCACATGGATTTTTAAAAATGTAGTTGTTCAGAATCACACAGTAACCATGGGGGTTATTTTCCATCTTATATGATTCCACAAGCTGTAGAAACAAAGAAACCAGATAAGAAAGCAGTGCCAAACACCCAAAAGAGAAATATGCTATGTACAGATTGTTGCTCTTCCACGTCCAAACACAAAAAAAATCATGAAGGCAAAGATACAAGAAAGAAAAAGCGTAAGAGTACAAGTCAGCCCTGCATACATGGGAAAGGAAGTTGCTTGCTCTTCCTGAAACCCTCCCGTCTCTCTGTGGTTAGGATATGATTTTGGAATGGGAGAAAGTGAGTATCCAGAAACACAAATTTGCACATGTGGAGGAAAAGTTCCTGCACTGTATCATTCACTCATTCTGGCTTTCTAGCAAGGTAGCAGATGCTGCTGGTCCCTTCCCATCTGTCCAGGATACTCCTGGACAGGACTTTACTGTCCTGGTCTCCATTATCTTTAAGATTGGTTTTCTTCCCATGAGAGGTCCTCTTTCCTTTCTTGTCTAAAAGGTTGCTGACAGCCACGTCCTCACCAAAGGATAAGGCTTTGTCTTGTTTTGAAAACAGGAATTCTTCCAAGGCCAACATATAAAGTCAGAATCCCTCCCTGTTAGCTCTTCCACCTGCTTAGTCTTAAAAAATTATGCTCCCTGCTCCCAGTGTTGGATGAATACTTTAAAGGCAATCTTGAAGTATTTCTCACCAGGTGTGGTGTCCCACCCTCTGCTCCTTGTTGTGCTGGATGCATAGACACACAGATTGGATAGCTGAGTTTTTCCTTAGAATCATTGTCTAAGAGACAGATAAACAGAACATTTTAGGTGTAAAAGGATAAATCTTCCACTTTGCGTATTTCAACACCAAAAAAGAAAAGCGCAAGGAGTGAGGTGAAGGGCTGTTTTCACATCACAGACACTACCACTGGTGAGGCTGGGCCACGCATGGGTTCCACTTTTGCAAACTGCTAGTAAGTGAAGCTGTGCAGAGTGTCCCTTGGAACAAATGAGACATTTGTGTTAATACTGTACAGCCCTCACCAGACATTCCTAAAATTATAGTTATTATGTATTATAGTGGACTTCTGGGCCTGGGCGCACGCAGAAGCTCGAGACTGGAGATGGCATGTGCTGCATTCTCACAATGACTGTACCTTGATCCATTTCTTCTCTGTTTTTTAATGGTAGCAAGATCCAACTAAAAGGAAATATGAATGTGATAATCACCCCAGGCAAGCCATTCACTAGCATCTCCACTATGGGATACATAAGTGAAAGAGGAGACCCATTTTTGTAGTGATACACTACAACCAGCTCTTTTACTTCTGAGGCTATTGCCCCTTCTTCACAGGACTTCGGGTGGACACACCAAGGATGCAGAACACCAGCATAAGGAAGATCTCCTCAAAACACTAAAACACTGCTTTGAATGCAACTGCCAGAAATAAGTGAAGAAATCATCAAACCCATGACTCTACACAAGGAAATAAATCACAATACCCCTTTCACGAATTACACAAACATGTTTACATTGAATTTAATTGTCATGACAACCAGATGTATAAACATGCTCTTTTCCTACTTATCAAGGGGTACAAAACACACTGATACTAATAAAAAGCCATTCCCCTGACACAGGGCTTGTTTATGCTAACCCTCCTTGACAATTTTCTTCTGCTTTTGTAGGGACACGAGCGCAAGTCAGCAGCACAAAGACATGCCATGGGGAAACTAGTCAGTAACTCCACAGGGAATTCCATGGCTGTATAGATGTGTCTAAGGAAACACATCCTGAGTCAACTGAAAAGAGGTTCTGGGGAAACATTTAATAGGTCTCAATTGTTGGTGGCTGACACACCCTATGTCCCAAAGAGTAAGGCCCACCTGTGGTGTCACAAGCCACCACCTCAGCCGTAACAGCCCAGATACTGAAGTTCTTGAAATTTCACATCTGATATAGAAAGCTAATAGTCAAATTTTAGCCAAGTACCTGGTCTCCAGTGACTTCTCCTTCAACTAAGAGCAAACAGCCTGGCTAAAAGAAGACAGTGCTGACAACCTCCCAAAACAAGTTTCCCCAAGGCAATTGTCTTTCTCTTTCAGTGACTGAAAAGCTAGAGTGGTCCAAAAACAGCACTGCACTGCTTCCTTTGCATTTAAGACAAAGGCGAGGGAGAGGCAGACCACTTACAAGGGGCAGAATGTATTTCAGGGAGAGGTACAAGAAGAGATGATGTGATAGTGAAGTAGCAGAGAACACTGGAAACCACAGGTACCAAGACCTGCTCTGCCTATCCTAAGATACTGTAAGATGTCTCTTATCTCTGGACTCCTAAGATCCCAAGGATGGAGCCACAAAAATCACAAAAAACAGTTCTACTCTTAAACAGCAGATTAAATAATTTACCTTTTGTTTTTTCTTCATAGATATCAATTTTTTTCTTTAGGTCAGCTCTAAATCCCCTTAATATATCCTTCAGCATTGTCAGGTCATCTTCTTTAATTATCCCATTTCTTTCCATTTCCACTAAGACCTTCAACATTGACTGGTAAAACAAAAACAAAGAACCCAAACTCAGACAGTGACCTTCAATCACTGCAGTATCAGGCACTTCTGGAAAGAAGAGAAGCCAACATCCTTATTCCCAGAGACTGGCCAACTAAAGACCAATTTCTTTTCGGTCCAAACATCATTAGAACAAAATCAGGATGCAATGTGACTGAAGAAACACATCACTACAGTAAAGATTGGATTGAAAGAAATTGCCTATGGCTAGGTTATCCTGCTTTGTTTCAGCAGCATGAAGCACTTACGCAAATAATAACATGGCATCCTGTTGTGCCTCTGCATTCAGATGAATTGCTGTAAGCCATTTAGCTGCACCATTCTACATTTTCTAATGCAGGAAATGTTTTCAGGGATAACTTTGTTTTTTAAAGCTGATTAGTCCACCAAGTTGGAGGTAAATCTGTTAATTTTGCTGTAGGTGCCACAATATAAACAGAACTTTTAAGGAAGCTTCTTAGTAATACCAAGCACTTTCATAACACTGTTCGTTATTTACAAAACAGGTATTAGACTAGCTCACCAAACCTCTTATTACTTCTGTGGGGAAGTTAACAAAATGCTGTTACCCCAAATTACAATGAAGAAGAAAACGTACCCAGTGACACACAAAAATTTGTGGTGGAATTCATGTTAGAACTCAATTTTCTATCTCCAAAACATTGCTTTTCTTCCAGCAAACATCACTTTTACTAGATAACAGCATATGCACAAATGTCTTATATATGCCAAGCAAAGATGAAAGGAAGAGCATGATGAGTTTTCCAAGAAGAAAAGATGGGGAGACTGGTGGTGGAGGCAAAATGAGAACAGGAGAGCTAAAAAGGTCAGAGAAAAGATACACTGAGAAAAAAGGGTCCATTTTGTCACAGCGCACCTGTCAGCTAACATCACAAATCTTTAAACAACAGAATTTTCATGAGAGCACACTGCTCTCTCCTTCCTCCTGTATTACAAGTGGCAGACTCTGAGCTAGCCTTGCAAGAAACTTATCAAGATCACTTTGCCTACAGCATTATCCTGGAGCTTGTTCTTCGGTATCTGTTTTTGCAGCAGGAATTTCACGCTCTTAATATCGTCTGGAGTTAAGTCCTCTGCAATTCCATATAGCAGCTGTCTGGCAATAAAGGATAGAGAAAGACTGATTAGGAAAGTTAGGAGAAGTAACCATGACAACTACACATTTGAACTGAGAAATATGAAACGTGGTCTCAAAACTCACAACGGCAGGAAGTCGTGCTGTAATAAATACAGTTATGCTGGAATAGTCATAAGATAACACTGCAGACAGAGAACAAGAAGACAGTACACAACAGAACTGTTGTACATTTTGCATGCAAAGGTTTACTACTTCTGTGCCTACCTGTAGATTGACACCTTTGCCCTGCCTGGAATCTGAAGCTCCCTCTCCATCTCCTCTCGGCTGGAGCCCATGTAGGCAGCCAGAAGGTCCATCCGATTGATCCGGTAGAGCAGCTCCTTCAAGAAGGATAGGTCCCCCACTTTGATCAGGTCTTTCTCCTGCAGCACTTCAAAGAAAGCCTTGGGCTCCTCGATGGCTTCCTGTTTCCTCACGGAGACATGATCCAAGCTGAGAAACTTCAGAGCCGCCAGTTCATCTGTGGCCAAAGCCTCAGAAATGTCAAAAAGGAGTTTGCGCAAGTCTGTACTCATTTCACATCAAGATTTGGCTCTAAACACAGAGAGAATTTAATTTGGTTTGTCAGTAACAGTAGTGCAACAACACAATTATAAAAGGTATCATGTCATGTAAAACAGTCCACAATAAATACATGTAATCAAAAACACTTCAGTAGACAGAGACTGTCCTGCCACCATAGCTTTGATTCTCAGGTCTTTTGGTTCTCTGGACTTAACGAAGAGCATCAAAAACTCTGTACTTAAGTGAAATTGACAGAGAAAGTCACAGATCCTTCTCGCTTCCTATGGTGTGTCTCAACGGCAGGATGTACTGATGTATCAGATGTACAATCCTGGAAGGCTACTGCCATTCTTTTGGAGGTTTGACTCCATTTGGGAGCAACAGCCACTTACAATCTGAAATACAGACTACACAGTAAAGATAAAGGTTTTAAAGCCTAACAAAGGTAAGGGCCCACATGAGCAAAACTTCTCTAAGCTATCTGGCTTCTTCTTTCCTTATATACTGCTTCTGACTTTGGTCAGTATAGCCAAAGCACCTCTCCCTGTTTTGGTTTATATGCATAAAGTAAAATCCAGTCCCCATCTCTCAATCAATTGACAATATTCAAATCAAATACAGATCACATCAACCTTTTCACAAAGACCAGGAGAATTCTTGTCAAAGCAGTTCTGTTTCACTGAGCATCAAGTATCATCCCCCTTCACCACTCACCACTCTATCAGCTTTAGAAATATTAAACTTGGCTTATGTATCCAACTTTTGAGCACAACAGAAAGTCAGAAAATAAGCTTCAAAACCACAAAATTTTTGCAAGTAGTATAGATGTGCCATCTACACACTGTTTAAGCCTGCTGTAAATAGAGAAGCACACTAAAACAGTGTTTAACCGCATGTCTTCTTCCACTTCACTAAAATAAAGACACGACTGATACAACATGCAAACTGTTTCTTTTACACCATAAGTAATAATAATTTTACTAGACTTAAATGGGAGGACAGGCTGGAGGACTGCTGAAACAACTCTGAAAAGAGCAAAAGACGACCGTAGTCTCTGAAGTTCCAGGAAAAGTACTGGCTTTTGTACTATAGCCTGTATTGTCACATGACTTACAAAAAGTAAGTTATATCAAAGCAATAAGCTGTGATCATTATGCAGCAGTTCCCTTCTCCACTTATCACTGCTCTGGTTTCAGGAAATTAATTGTTACAGTGGTTGTGAGAAGAATGCGTAAACAAACCACAGAAATAACCAGGTTTTGCTTTTGTCTTAAGGTGACACTAAGCAGCACAGCCAGGACTTCTTGGCCTGTGGCACAGCTCAGTACGTTATGATTACTTATAAATCTTAATTAAAAGATAATGCAGAGCCATGAATCAATTACACCTTCCCATTTAAAAATATCTAATTTCATGGCAGATTATTTCCTAAAGTCAAATATCAGCACCAAGTTCAGTAGCAGTACTCGGTGAATATAGGAAACTGAAAGGCTAAACATCCCTTTGAAATTATTTACATAATATACTTCCCCATTTACACAATAATTTAAGCAATATTTAACTTTTGGCATTTTCACCCTCCCTCATGCATAGAACTCTACCTTCCATAGTAAAGTTCCCAATAAGATCTGCTGGTCACCAGCATCCTCCTTGCAGCAGGAACCATAAACAGTAATCAGTACAGCTACCAGACCTCTCTGTCCACATCTGAAGCTCAAAGTCAGCTTTGTGAAGACAGTTAGTGAGCAGAAATATATTCAAATTTTGCAATGAAAACTACCTTTCATTGATTTCAACGTATCTACCTTCATAAACTCAAAATTATAACATACCCTTCAATAGAATGAGGCATACAAACTCCTTCCAAAAGGCACACGCTAGTAACAGTCCAGAAAATGTGTCTGACATTCACTGGCATGAGTCCTCCTTTTATCCAAAGGTTGGTAACAGCACCACAAGCACTATCTGATCTTCGGGTCCAAAATGGTTCTGTCTCCAAGTCATCCCATGCCTCACTGTCTCTCTTCCTTCACCAGTTGCTCTGTGTCTTAACTGAATCGACTCCAATTGCAGGTTTAAAGAGGAAACATGCTGTGATCAGTACCGTGTGAAAAATATTTCCAAGCAGAGGCTTCTCCCATCATGCAGCCGTTTCAGGGACCAGCCCTCTTGGCACTGTTCTTCCTGTTTGTCTTTACTGTTTCACTTCTTATTTCTTCCTCTCTAGTCCTTCCCCAAACTATTCCCGTTCCTTTGTTAACCTATAGTCTCTTCAATTTCCCTCAGCTCCCCTGCACCCCTATTTTGTCCCTCTGGCTTCCCCTAGAACTGTCTCAATGACCCAATCAATTCCTTGTACAGCAGCCCGCCAAAAATTCAGCTCTCCCAGAAAGGCTAGCCTTCAGGAAGGAAAAATGCTGAGTCTACTGACTACTCAGCAACTGTAGTGACTGGCCTCTACTGGCAAAAGCCAGGATAAACAGCTCCTACACAAAAACTGAGCGTCAGTATGGACAGGACTTACGAATGTTACAAATCCCAGTTTAAGATCATGATCTTCCAAAGATGCATCTTCCCTACAGCAAGACTCTTTTTACTCTAGTTCCACTTAAATCTGTCTAAACAAGAGTTGCACAAGTGACAACCCTTCTTTAATTCTGTAGGTGAAAAACATGCATATGTATATATGCTTCTGTACGCCATCGGTAAGTCCTGACAGAAAGCAACCACTTTTTGTTGTTTTTAGGCTGATTTCTTTCTGGCACAAGCTCTGTATTCCTAGAATGACACTGAAAGAGTACAACATGCACAGCAAGCAGTGATTAACATCTACATTGGGTAAAAACCACCCACTCTTCCCCAAGACTTTCAGACTGCTATCTTACAACACACCACAGGAGATCACGTGGAAACTTCAACAACCTCGCTGAATGGCAGCTGTGGTTACAGTAATAAGCCTTTCCTGCCTGTAGGCTTGTCCCGACATAGAGTGCCACTGCATGCACCCACGTATTACAGTGTGCAGCCATATAAACACAACCCTCAACACACACAATTTTCACACTGAATACTATCATTCATGGCAGAGTAAACTGTGCGTGAACAAGTCTTACCATGTGCGAGGGAGACTTCACCAGTCTTTTATACTTCACAAGTGTGGATCCCTCTCCCCAGGGAACTCATTGCAGAAGTCAGCTTAGGCTCTTCTGACTGCTTTTATTCACCTATGATTTAACTGGAGACTACCCATGCAGAGGTCACTACACAGAGAGCAAGAGAACATGATGATGTTCTCTGTCTAGCAAATTTAAGAATGAAGCGAAGATCCCCCCAAACAAGGTCAAGATTGTTGTCAGTGTTTACTCTGTACTGATAAAATTAAATTGTTACCTAAACAAACAAAAGAAGAGTGCACCAAGTCCGAACAGTAATTCTGAGCCAGACACTTGATTCTATTACAATGTTTGTTATATATCCTACTAACACAAAATATTTTCTATCTGTGGCACAAATGTGACTTCAAGTGTAGCAGCCATAGTAGTTCAGAAGACTTAGAACGTTATGGGTCACAGCTTAAACCCTGAAGCAGTTAAAATCCCACTCATTCATACAGCCCAACAAATCTAGAATGCAAAGGAATGGTACAAAGCTGTGCCAGGGGAGGTTCAGACTGGCTGTTAGGAAAAATTTCTTTACCGTGATCAAACACTAGAACAGGCTTCCTAGAGAGGCGGTTGATGCCCCATGCCTGGCAGTATTCAAGAGGCATTTGGACAATGCCCTCAATTATATGCTTTAATTTTTGGTTAGCCCTGAAGTGGTCAGGCAGTTGGACTAGATTTGAAGGTCTCTTCCAACCGAACTACTCGATTCTATTGTATTCTAAAGTGCAGCAGGCAGGTAGAAACAAGGACAAGCTTTAGCCCAGTACAAATTTTTTATCTCCCCAAGCTCTTAAAAAGAAGTATAAATTTAATTCAGTAACAGACACAGATACAAATATTATCATAACAAAATAACATTACATTATTCCAGTTAACTCTAAAACATGCTCTGTTAGAAGCTGAATCAACAAGAAGCCTTGTGTCCCATGTAGCTGCATTTTAGATCTTAAAATCAGAAATCAGAAAATTTAATGCTTAAAGTTAGTTAATCAATCTGATAAACATATGCAGATACACTGCTGAGTGCCATTATTTCATAGTGCTCAGCTGTTCTACCCTAACCTTTCTTCCAAGAAGTGAGGGGGAAATGACAATTCACAAGGTTTCACAGAGGGAATACTGGAGCATTTTGGCTATACTCAGTTTTGGAAACATACCATTGTACATGAGGTTCGTTTTAGCTATTAGATGGCATCAGTGTGCACTGTGGAACAAATTGCTAATTTCAATAGTTAACTGCTTCTCCATAAAGTTAAGAGTAATTTAAACTACAGATGTAAGAAATCCTTCTCCACCTACTACTTAAGCTTTCTCCGCTTCATTCCCACCTTTGTCTTTCTCGATGAACACAGCTAGTGGTTTTAGAGGTAGGTTTTAAAATTGTTATTATGCAAAATAAAACATGATGAGCCTTAACCAGACTATTAACATCCTGGCTTAGACATATAAAGAATATATAGAAGGCTACATGCAACCCTTATGCTGACAGAAATACTTTTTTATCTGTAGTCTGCAGGTACAAAAATGTTTAACATGACAGAAACATGTTTCTCCCAACCCTGAAAACTATGAATATATAGATTATTTAAATAGCTGGCACATGGATTGTGTTGTGTTTCCTCCAGCTTCACATTTTTTGGCAATAAAAAAAAAAAAAAAAAGAGGCCTTGCCTTGACACTAACAGTTCCTGAGAAGTCTGAGTAACTGCTTTAAACAGGCAGTGTGGTGAACTGCATTTAAATGAGATGTGCTGACAAAAGGATGTATTTAAAAAGCCTCAATGTTGCAGTGAAGGAGGAGGATCTCTAGGTATTGGGAATATAAATTTTCTTCTTAAGGTATATGCTGGCTGGGGCATCTGCTTCTTTGTCCCACAGCGGTCAACACGCCTGCCCACATCTTCATTAACTTCTGTAAGAATGGACAAAATATCTTCACCCCTGCAGCCAAAAAGAAAGCAAAAATAAAAAATGACTTATTAATGAGCAGATGGTACTGTCTCTCCATGTAACACCTCTCAGATCATCTAGAAGCTATACTATAAACATTTAAAATATAAAAAGAAAAAAAACCATCATTTTCTCCAAATTTTCCTTCCTTTGATCTCATTTGAGTCATATTAAAAACCTTTTCTTACTCTGGCTTGCTTGATTCAACTAGGAAGGAAAAAGGATGGAACAAAATATTTTTATCTAAATCCACTGAAGAAACAGATGGCTCTAACAGAATATAGACTGGAGGTTCAGAGGTTTTTGAGTTTTCTTTTTTTTTTTTTCTTTTTTTTTACAATAAACTTCACATTATCACAATAGTCTCTATGGTACTAGTGGTGTTAATGTAAATTTATCAAAGCTGAGTGAACAAATCATCACCTTAACTGATTCTGGCCATCTCAGAACATGGGCTAGCATTCCTATTTGAATATGCCTTCGGAGAAAAAAAAAACAGGGGGGAAGTTCCTCCCATTTTTTCATAGAAGAGCTAAATACTTAAGTATTTACCTTGGTACCAACAACTGTAGCTTGCTGCACAGGGCCTGAATATACCAAGTACCCTGTTGAACATGCCGGAAAGAGGCATATCCATCAATTGTAGCCATGCCTAGGAGGAAATCAGCCTCTTCAGGAATACTTTCAGAAGGAGAAATGCTCTGTTGCATAGAAGAGAAATCAGGAATTCGTGCATCAGGTTCAACATAGACAGGACGCTGTATCTCTTTACCCTGGCAAGCTTGGATAAAAAATAGTTTGGGTTTTTCAGCTAGCTGTGGACATTGTTTGGCAGTGAAGTGGGACATGATCGTGCGGATTGATACAAGCTCCCCATCTTTCCCATAGATTGCTCCTGACTCTCCATGAGATAAAATACAACAAACAAAACAGTCCCTATCCTTGTGATCTTTCAAATGCTGCCACGTTTGCATGAGTTCTTTAATCTGCCCAGATGTCTGATCTGTGTAAGTCTTCACATCCAGACCAAGCCATGTGAATACTCTCTCTAATTCTCCTGTAATTAAAATAAAGATAAAAAGAAAAATTGAGGCAGTAGAAAAACATTTTGTCACCATACAAGCTAATCTTAACTGTGAGAAAACTCACATCCTGATGCTTCTGCAGATTCATCCTTACGCTAGTATCTAATAAAGGTTAACGGAATAAATAAAGATGTCATCAGCTCAAACACAGTCACTACATCTTTCTAGACAAGTTTCAGAAATTACAGTGACATTATAAAATGACACACACTAAGTGAACTCACAAAGGACACCTGAAAACATTAGGAATCCCCCCAGAGTTTCAGATTAGATCTCTTTCAAAACCTTCCTCAGATCCTTATTTCCAACTGTAGTTTTCACTATTGCAGAGTTTAATAAACAAGAGATAAACAGAATAAAAGAGTATGCACAAAATTGTTTGTTTAAGGAATTTTGCAATATATTATATAGAATGATGATTTAGTTTAAGTTCTTTTTTTATAGCTATAGATACAGACTAAGTAAAAAGGGATTCTTAAAATGATTAAAGAATGATCCAACTCTATGAGAAACTCAGTGGTTACTCAGCCTTTAGTCCTTCCTCCCAGGATAAACAAGTGACATAATTTAACACATATAAAAAATTTTACTGTTTAAAAACATTTGCTAAAACACAGACAATAAATCTTAGTAAAACTTAACTTTAGAGCAAAACCAGACAATCAACCTGCATGGGGAAACAGAGAGACGAACCCTCTAAAAATCTCACTTCAGAAGCTTACCAGCATCTTTGTAAGAACCCTTCCTCTCTTGAAGAACCCCATCAAATTTAACATTATTAATAACAAGACAAAATCCTCTCTGTGGTCCATCCATTTTGTAACTTGACATCTTCTGTAGAAAGGAGAAAAAAAAGCTTACAGCTTCACTGAATTTATTCAACACTTCAGTGATAGATGTGTGAGCTCTAGCAGTTTTATTTCCTTAACATGTCTTAAAATTGGCATCCAAAAAAATTAGAGGCACCTAAGACTCTGGGTTATTTTTGAAAAGCTGGAACTCAATGGTGCCTCCTTGTATGAAGGATGAAGCCTCAAGTGCACTGTCACCAAACTGTCAAACTGTAGAGGAAGGGTTTAGCAGCTGGGTTGGTGATCTGTATGCAAAATGGAGGACTCTGCAATCTGAACTGGTGACAGGGATAGCAGTCTCCAACTGTTTCCAATGTCAGGAAAAGATTTTAACTTGAGATGGTGGAGGGTTCACACTCAAACTACACAATGTTAGACATGTGAGTTGATTTTCTGAGTAGTAATGAATACCTAGAGCAGGTGGTTCATACTGATCCACTGGAGAGGAATGCAAACAGAACAGAGATCTTGGATGTGCATAGACCTGCCACACTAGCAGTTTTGCTGAGACTTAAAAGTTACCTCCCCCTTTTAAAAAAGAATGTTTTAAAAACTGAGAAGTCACAAGTACCATCCCTTCAAATCCAACCTCGGGTTAAAATCAGAAAGTTCTACCACTCCAGTTCCTCTCTGCTCACTAGAAAGAACAATTAAAAATATGTGGGTTTGTGCATTTTAGTAGAACAAAATGAAGGCAGCACTCCAACAGCTCCTTCAACAGCAGCAAACAGTACTTTTGCTATGGCATTCTGAACATTAGTTTATCAAAAGATACATTACGGCACAGAACTTCAAGAAATGTAATGGATATAAACAAATGCAGCAACTTGCTCCCTCAATATCTGTACTTATTGTAAGAAAAAAGCCAGAGGGAGAATTCAGTGGTTATGCTACTGTACAAGGTTAAAGAGTACACACAAGGCTTCCAAGAAGGTATCTCACAAAAGCGATCTTTTCTTCTAAACCAAGACCCCTGGTTTATTGAGGTTTATTTGGTTTATTGTAACATGCCTGTAATAGCTTACTGAACACACGTGCCTTCTTTTATCCTTCTTACAAGGTCTTTGCATACTACCTGCTATCATTTTTAATTTCAGGATGCCCTGAAGCTTTTTCTAAGCCAGATTCAGAGAGAGAGAACTGTGATGCTATGTTTGTCTCTATGTCTACCTGCACATTCTACTGCCATCTCCAAAATGTGCAACTCAAGATAACGCCAAATGATTTGCCTGTATCAGGAAGATAAGCAGATGCACTGATGTGTGCACAGCATCAAAGGTATTATGCCTGTTTTGCCTCCACCACACCTTTCAATATTGTTAAGTTTCTGGCCTCCAAGGTAAAAAAAATACTCTCTGAAATGTTCTGGTTGATCAGACTGCTCAACAAACTTCATTAGACACACAGAAATCTCACATGTCCTTGCATGATAAATGCCATTACAGGGATGAAGACCTCACACACCTACATATTCACAGAGAAGGATTTAAGAGATTATCTCAAACCTTGGATTCATTTTCTACATTGCTGAATTTTCCAGGCAGCTCCAGGTTCATTTCAGACAAGCTTTGTGTAAGATTAGCTGCTTTGTTATCTAGGGAAAAAACAGCATAAATATTTATGAGGAGAAATCTAATATTAGTTGATGTAGCAAAAAGAAGTATAGCTACAATACAATGCTTTCTATATTTTAAATACTGTTACATTGAAAGGAATAACTCTTCTGTATGAGATAACATTGTCATGTACGTATTCTGGACATGTCTCCAGTTATTTTTATTATATATTTTTTTGTAACAAAGGCAAGGTTTCTATTTGTTTTACGGAACAAAGATATCTATGCTACAAGGATAGATTTTACCCAAGACAGTCAAATGAATTTTTCATTTGGAAATAATTGGAAATAAACTGCATTGTAAGAAGGATCTGTGATGTTACTACTGAAGCTCCCTTCACAAATTTTTTTTTTTGTTTCTGAGCCACTCATAATAGCTCTCAGACAGATTTTCAAGGGTGCCTTGACAGACACTGAAAGTGGAAAAGAGCAGATGTTGTGCTGCGATACTTTGCAACAGGCCAATCTGTCATGGAGTCACAAAGATGGATGTAAACCATCCACTTTATTTGTGCAGAATCTTTTCAGAGATCCAATCCAAAATGTAACTTTATTTATTGCTAATTTATTTACTTTTCCTTCTGAATGCCCTACAACTCTCCTCTTGTACAAATCATGTGCTACTTAATGCATTCAAAAACATCCATTTCCACTGTGCAACACCTAACAACTCCCTGAATTGGTATTCTTAATAACTTCACTTATTCCAGCAAGCTATTAGAAGATTTGCAAACCTTCCATGTTATGCTCTCTCTAGTGAATAAAGGTGCCAGGAACAAAAGCAATTTTTGTCTGTTTGCCTCTTTCTGTCCTCAGACCTTTTATTTTCTGCTTAAAAAGTCATTCTGCAAATGCCTGGGAAGAGCAGGCAGAGGTCTTCCTGATGTCTTCCCTTAGTGAGGGAACTGGAATGGAGAGACAAGAAGTCCAGGGCACTTTCTCATTTCCTCTATAAGGGTACAAGAGGTATGGCTGAAAGGACTACAAGAACTGGCATGGTCCTTTTAAACAATATATTGGATTTCGGGCAGTGCAGAATAAAAATAGTTTAATACTGAAACTCTAAGAGAAGACAAACCTTGCCTGCCAGGTATGGATTGCACATTTCCAACATGCTCCCACAGGCTCTCAGGTTCTTCAACATAACGATCTATAAAGCAAAAGAAATCTGAGGTAAAGTCCCGCACACAAAAAAATAACATTTCAGTTTCATAAATAGTCATAGTGTCCCTTTCTCTTGCCCTTCCAGACATATTTAAACAGAACGCTTGTTTTAAATTCTTAGGAAACAATCTTTTGGCTACTAATCAGACCAGCCTTTATTTCACTTAACAGAAAACACATTAGTTAGTTTCTAGTACTTGACTGACAAGGTACACAGGATTTACCAATTTTCATTTCTCCCATTTATATAAGAACAGAAATCCTTCAAATCTACTAGTGCAGAAAGCAAAAGACCCTTCAAAGGAGACAGCAACGTGTCTTGCATTAAACCAAATGCTAGAAATTTACTAGAGTAAATAAAAGCACGTAACATTAAACATAAAGGTAACAAAACCCAAATGTTTTCAGAAAGTCTTACCATTGATATTAGAACTGACAGATTTGATTGAGGTCTCCTGTGTTTTGAGTGGGGGAAATAACATGTTAAAAATCATTGTATATATACATTTTCACAGTGATTTTAGCAAAATAGGCTTAATAAACACCAAAGCTGTCTAAGTAGTGGGTAGCAAAAATACTGAATTCCTATGAGCAGCAAGGCATTTAATAATGAAACTACAAAAGACTTCTCCACTTATTGCAAATCTCAAGGATCTGCAAACAACAATATTTTCTCTTAAGGATAAAGGAAAACAGCAAAGAATTTTCTTTTACTTCCAAATGATCTCTCAATATAAGGGTGGGTAGTCACTATAAACAAAATAAAGATTTAGTGAAAGATCTCACAGCCAGTATGGTTTCAAAACAAAGTGAAAGAAAAAAAGGAAAAAAAACACCACTAAAACCATGGCAGGCAGTGTGTGCTCCAGTGTACCTGCGGGGAAGTGAATGCTCTGATGTCTACAGTGTGAGACAGTGAAGATTCCTTGACTGGCAGAGTATTCTCCTGCTGAGGCGGAGATGCTAAAAAGAGCAAAAAGAAACAATAAATGAGAGAAGTCAAGTGCCTTTTAGTTAAACCACTATGAATCTGCACGTTAAGGCAAATGCAGATCTATACTTAGTGAAAGGTGTGTTAAAATATGAAGCAACTTTGAAACACTCTCAGGAAACATGGGGGACTTATGAAGTGCTGAGTGCCCTTGCACCTACTAGGGAGACATAGCAATTTGTTTCCCAGTGCTAAAATAAACTGAAATGGAACTTTTTCCCCAGCATGCTCCACAGGACACTAAATGAAGGAATATTAGAAACTGCAGTGTAACCCTTGAGAACTTGAATCACACATTTAATAATAAAGCTTACCATGTATCAGACAAACACGCACTTGCCTTGCCAGCTTACTTGCAGGCAACTGCCTGCTAGTTGTAGTATACATTTATAAATCACAAAGTGCCTTTTACAGGACAGTCATCGTCATCTCAATGCTACTCACGTGGAAACTGAGGAGTGTGGTATAACTATAGATGGATTTTTAGTTTCCCAGCCTGTTCTGTATGTACTGGACTGCTCTGTGTGGCCTCAGATATTCAAGCACATCCCTACTGGAGGATAATGCAGTAATGCAAGTTAGGGACAGCTCTGCCGAACTTGTGTGGGAAGATATTGAGTGATCCCAGTCTAGCTCCTGCTCCAGCAATGTGCACACAGAACCTTGAGGCTCAGTTGCCAGACCCTTGTAGAGCTTCCTGCATTTTAGCAAACCTATTCCTTGACTGAATATCTCACCTTTTGCCCTTCTGTAGCAGTTTACTGTTTCCAGGAGATCAGGTGAAACATTCATACAGACTTCCTCCAGCATCTGTACATTGTTTTCAGTTAAAAGGCCCTGTTTTTCCAATAAAATCAGCAACTCTAGAGCAGACTGACAAAGAAGAGAATAAAATATATTTATTGTTCTGTAGAACTTAAAACCATTTGCCTCAGCCCCATCTACCTCAAATAATCACATTATTATCTTCTTTGCCTCCTACAAGGTCTGAACAGTCAATTTTACATCATAGGAAGATGGAGCTTCCCCCTTGCTAACCCTATAAATATTGACCAGCCTAGTTGCAGATCACGCCCTGTTCTGACAAAAACTTTTCTCTTCATAGTTTTCCTCCCATTCCACCCCCACCCCGACATTCTTCCCTCCCTGCCATATACACGTTTGGCTCTCTCCTCACGTACAATAGTTCTACGTCGCTTTGGGAGACGGTTTCTCAGGAGGAATATGATTTCCTTCAACATCTCACTGGTAATGTTTTCTGACAATTCATACAGCATCTGCCTGTAACAGAGACCCAGTGAGACAAAAGCAGAAAAGATGGTATAGAAACTAAAAGCAAACAGAGAATTTAAAGGAAAGAGAAACAGCATGGCATAGATGGCAGTAATGGAGAGAACAGAATCCCACTGCCAACTTACCTGTATGGAGACACTCTTCCCTTCTCATGCAGACATTCTTGCACTTTCTCCTTGGTATAGCCAAGTTTACTGAGCAAGAAATGACATTTAATTCTGTATAGGAGTTCAGCTAGCAGGAAAGTATCTTCCTCATTCAGGTAATCTGCAGCCATAAGAAGCTGAAAGATGTCCACTGCTGACTGCACACCTTCTAGTTTTTTGAAGGGGATCAAGTCAGTACAGAGAAATTTTAAAGCTGCTACATCTTCAGCCCCCAGATTTTCATCGATGAGCAGAAGCTGATGACGGAACTGCAAGCTGACACCATCCCCCATGTTGCCGGAGCTGACAGTCTCTCTGCTTGAAAGTCGAAATCAAACGTTGGTAACACGTGGATCTTCAACAATCCTTGTAATAAGATTTCATCCAACAGCTGTTTTAAAGACCTGAATTCTCTGCAAAAGATAGTTTCCATATAAATCAATTTGAAACTTACTTCCTTCTACAAATACAAAACTACAGAGACCAGATTTAGCAGATGCTCTGAACAATCCAGTCTAACTTTGATGTTAGCCCTGTGCTGAGCAGAAATCTGGGCTAGATGACCTCAAGAGATGCTTTCCAACCTAAATTCTTTTGTTTCTTTCAGTCATCTTTAACATTCAAAGCTTTGCTTCTTTCCACTGTTGGTGGGTGCGAAAAATCCCTGCGGTAACTTATTACAACTCTCAGTGGAGAGAGTACAATGGTAAAATCACTGATATTTCTTGATCTGCAGTCTGAAGGCTCACTCTTCTGTGACTGTGGCAGGGAAGTGTCCCTCTGTTCCAAGTCTGACACTGAGCTGAAGCTGTGGAATATCCATCCACTCCCAGTCATATCCTGCTACCAAACCGTGTTTCGCATTTGGCATAGGAAAACCCTAAAGCCTCCCTTATTTACACGTCAAATAAAATAGGCTATATAGGCTCTGTACGAGCAACTCAATCCTACTGAAGTTTAATAGAGCCTTATCACCTTTCCACCCCACCAACTTCTTCCATATAACTTAGGCGGTTCTTTTCTGCCTGTGCAAGGTTATAAAGGGAAACTTGCTTAAGAAAGTGCTTCAATGCCTTGTGCCGTAACAGACAGGTAGCTCGCTCCACAGCTTTTTGTTCAGAGCAGCTGGAATTAGCAAAGCTTCCTACATGAGGGAGCACAAGAAAAAAAATCAGGGAAGCAGAGTGGGGAAAGAACGCCCAAATCCAAAGCCTTTGAAGTATCTGGGAGGACAGGTCAGCAGACCACAAGTGCTACCATAGCGTGCTGGGGGCACAGAGGAGAGATTGTTGCAGTTTTGTGTTCAGAAAATATAATCCCCAAATCCTGGCACCCAGCTAGGATACAAACACCATCTCACATTTCAAACAAGACGTTTGACAGGATGCAGGAATCTTGCATGCTGTCCTGTCCCTTAGTCATGACTAAGAGCCTGTGTAAAAAGAAAAAGCTCAGACTGCTTTTTTAATCTACCTTTTTTAATCTTTTAATCTATCTTTAAAATAGTTTTTAAGTATGTGTTGCTGTCACTCTTGAAAAATGACTCTTTACACTCCAATCCCTTCCTGCTTGAAGTTCAGAAGACCCTCAAGACCACTCAATGTGAGCTGTATTTAGCAGCTGTAACCTCTTCTTTTCCCTCTGTATCAAGGGCAGGTTGGGCTGGCCCTCCCTCCTAGCACCACTGTGAGATGAGATACTGTCAGCTTACTGCCTGAACCACTGCTCGCTTTACAGCTATTGTGTTTTTAGAACTCTCTACCACTTTATACATTTTACAAGTCATTTATAAAACATTACGGTAAAACAGACTCCTAAAGCAAAGAAGGACAATAAGCAAACAATCTCTACTCCAGGAAAAGAAAAGAAAAGGAAAAGAAAAGGAAAAGAAAAGGAAAAGAAAAGGAAAAGAAAAGGAAAAGAAAAGGAAAAGAAAAGGAAAAGAAAAGGAAAAGAAAAGGAAAAGAAAAGGAAAAGAAAAGGAAAAGAAAAGGAAAAAGAAAAAGCTGATGTTAAACACCCGGCAATAAGACGCGCAGGGGCCGGGACCTCCCCATCCCCCAGGTTTGCCATGGCTTGCCCTAACATTTACAACTAGAGCTAGAAGGGTGGAAAAAACGACACAGAAAAGTGGTGGATCTGTGCCTCTAATTTATGTTTTGCAATATATCCATAGGGAAGGAAAATCACATAAAATAAACTTTGAGGATTATCAAATTATTATTTTTTCTTCTAACGTTTTACTGATTGGCGCACTGCCGGACTTAAAGATTTAAAAAGAACGCAAAAACACGGACCACAGAGGAATGGCGAGGCTCAGCCGACAGCCCCATAAACAAGAGTAGTGTTCAGCTCCCGGTGACTGCTGCACAATACCGGCACAATACTGGCAAGAATGAACATTCTTTCGTTCCCTCTCCATTTCAGTCGCTCCTTTCTTACCTTATAACTAAATTCTGCGCCCGTCCCCTCTCCCGGCTGCCACCCTGCGCGCAGTGCTCAGCGCTGCCTGGTTTATTTCCCGGCCAGCCGCAGTCCCGCGCCCATGTGCTGAGTCACCACCCCGGGCCTCTGGGCAAGGTGCGGAGCCTTGCGCCCTGCGGCAGCCGGGAGCAGCCGCGCCAGGCAGCATCCCCGGCGGCGGGCCCGGAAAGCGGGTCAAAGTCCAACTAGGGGAAGCCGCTGGGGGCACGTCCCCCCAGCGCGACACCGCGGCCAGCGCGCGTGGCACCCCGCGGGGCCGGGCCGGGCCGAGCGCAGCGCGGGGAAGCGGCCGCGCCGGGCCGCCCTTCCTCTGCCCTGCCCTCCCCTCCCTTCCGGGTGCGAGGCCACACGCCAAGGCCGGCCCGCGGCTGGGAGGGTGCAGCGCCCCCGGCCCCGCAGCCCGGTGCCCTTCGGGCTCGGGAACTTCCCACCCTGCCCCCCCGGCCGAGGAACTTCGCTAAACGGTCAGAAAAAAACAACCGGCGACGCCTCGAGGACGAAATATAAGAAGCGAGCTGTAACTGTTTTACTATTTTCGCTTTTGGGGTCAAGCTGTTTTAAAGCAGGTTACATAAAAAAAGGGGGGGCGCGGTTCCCTGACAAGCAGCTTGAGACCAGCGCTTGGGGGAGAGGGCTTCAGCGCACCTTGTATGCAGGGCTGCCCCCTCTGCCCCCTTGCTGCAGTAAAGGGAGGGGAACGAAGAGGAGCGGGCCCTGCCCGGCGCAGCCTTCTCTGGGCTTTCTTTCAGCAACTCCTGTGACACCATCACCCTACACCCCTGGGTCAATGGAGCCAGGGCGGATGAGTCTCACGCACGTAGTTGCTGTGCAACACACAAACATGGGCTGAATTATCTGTTAAATCTAACAGGCTCTCTGGCCTTTACGCAGCCAGCTCATTTTTACAGAACTGGAGCAACTCCACAGCCAAATGTAGCAAGCAGTAAAGGTCTACAACATGAGTTAGCCAAGACTTTCAAGAGTTACTCTGGTCTGGAGGGAGACAATCAGTCTGATGCAGGGATTTTCTTCAGAAAATTAGATCTAAACTCAACATTTATAGTTTAGTAGTAACAGCAACAATTTTGCTAAATCATGACACTATTTTAGTAATGGCACTGATTCAAATCACCTTTCTTTTGAAGTTCTTTCTACAAATTAAAAACTGAAAATACACTCTCAGAATAGCACAAATCAAAAAATACACAAAGAGACGCAATCCATGAAAAATTCCTAAAATACTTTCAATGTCTTACTAACACAAGCTGACAAAAATGATATCCAATATAGCCACAGAGAAAAGCTGTCAAATAGTTCAGTACAGGAGATACAATTTAAATGGAACACAATGAGATACACAGCATACAGACTACACAACATCATCCACACAGACAGCTGCTTCTCAGCAACATCACATTGCATGTCAGAAACTTGAAGCCATGGATATCAGAAAAAAGTTCTCAGGAAGTGTCATATAAAGCTTCTCTGACTCAGATATCTGTAATGGGAGTCACTGTTACTTTGTATGTAGAGTTGAAAGGAGTATCAGACATACAGAATGCTGCATGCTCAACTGTAAGCACTGTTAAGTTCCTCTTAAATATAACTTTTTTTCTGAATCATGAGTTGGCATTCATTGTAACTCAGGACACAAGTATGTAACAGTACAAAGTAAACTGGATTTATGGCTCAGTCATATCAGTGTCGGTGGCTGAGAAAAATCATGCTACTTAAGTCTGGAGTAAAACACCAAAGAATCTCCTGCTTCATGGTTGCTTCTTCTGAGCCAATGGAAAAGCATCATCCTTATTTGCCAATTCTTTTTTCCCTGTTCCATATATATACAGCAGATACAAAAGTACAAGAAATTTACTTTTCAGCTATCAGAAACCAGAACTGAAACTGTGCCATGGAGCAGTGAGTCTGACAGCCTTGTTCCACACAAGAACAATGCAGGAGCAGAGGTGTGGTTTGCTTTTCCTTGTTTAACAACAGGTTCAGAAAACTAGACATTTTGGCAGCCCATGACCACAAAATTCCACTAGCATGTCACTTTTTATGTTCCTGTGTTAACACCTTCAACCCAGAATTAATCCTTTTTCCCTTTTTCTTTTAGTTACTGAATGGAAGTTTCATTCAACCACCCCATCTGCAATGCATGTACAGCCTGATGCCGACCCTGCACCCACTCGCTTTCCAGACTTGAGTTTTAGATGCACGTTGCAAGAACAAAAAGTCCATACCACATATACGGAGGGGCACAAAAATCTATGGGAGAACTGACAGACAACAACTGGAATCACAAAATTCCTGCATGTTATTAAATAATGACTTCAGTGTTACTTTTCACTATCCAGTGAGTCCAGGGAATCAATCTAATGATATGTCAATAAATACTGCTTAGATGAATTATTACAGAATGAGTACTGCTATGGGTTAAGAATCTACCGAGGGTGAAGACAGCAGGGTAGAAATTCAATATCTGACACCCACGAATGCTGCATGATGCGCAGGTCCCCACAACTCTTTGGTCACGAGAGGGCTATGATCACTTCTGATCTAAGTAGCCAAACAAAAAGTGACTCCTCTCCTTTTTTATTGCAAGGGTCATTTACAGGAGTCCCTAGTTTTCAAAACAGTACTTCTTCCTTTATTTCTTAAGAAAGGGGACATGGACTTTGCTGTGTTATAGATGAAAGTGAAGAACATGTACACCTCAACCCGCAACACAAACCTACATTGTCACAAAACTCTCAGAAACAGAATATATCCTATTGCTAATATTTTAGTAAGTAGTTGGACTTAGTATCACTCCAAAAAAAATAATAATAATAAAAAAAAATTGTCAAATCCTGTAAGGATATCCACTATTATTCTTACTTTCTTTCTCCCTTTTCTCCCGTTTTCTTCTTTCTCCTTCCAATATTCATGCTGTATTTCTCCAAATCTTCTTTTCCCTACTCGTTCTTCTCTTGGTGCTCCCTACCATTCCCCTTCTTGTTTCTGCTTGAACTTTCCAGTATTTCTTTCCCTCATCTGTCTGCCTCCTCTTGGTTCTGTTCTCCCTGCTTTTGGTGTCTATAAGGCAGCAGAAGTGCTCATCACATGTCAAGGCTAGTAAGGAAAATGGGAAAATAATTAAGTTAATTTGTCAAAGGAATCACATTTATTAACATCACATATATATGTACGACAACTAAGAATCACACCTTATTTCTACAGCCACGGAAGAGTCTGTATTTGTTTCATACCATTTGCTTCATCTACCAGCCACAACAGGAATTCTTAAGATTCCAAATCCGTAATTTTATAATCTCTCTCTTACCCTCTGAAACATCAGCAAGGTAGAGTTTCAAAATTACACTTATGCTATATTATATTGTAAGCTAGTCAGTTATGAAATATTCAGAGTTAAAAATGAATGCTATGCTTATTATCTATCACATACAATACAGACCCTTCTGTTGATGCAAAGCTGTAAGTTCTCTACTTGTGTGTGTGGAATGCATAAGAACATAATTTTAAGATACAAACTGTCATTAAAGATAGACACAATATGGAATTAGTGTATGAAAAGAACCACTTCAACAGGCCCGTTCTTATACAGTAGAAACTGAAAGGAAGAATTGACCTTTCCTCCCCACTGCTATGATGCATTTATTTCCAGATCTATAACATCATGAAATTGGATTTAGTACTTTTACATTAATGCTTATGGACAACAAGCTTTTAGAGAATGTCTGGATTTTGAAAAAGTTGATTTACTATCATTTTTCCTCTTACGCCTGTGCCTACATAAAACTACAGTAACACAAATAATGTATATACCCACAATTTAAGATAGAATTTCGGGTTACATTTCCCAATTCAAAGCTATTAAAAAGTTTCCATATACTTTAATTAAAGAGAACACTATAGCTTATAAAGGGAAAAGAGAAAAGTATGGTATGCATAAGCTTGTAATATAGCCAAAGTATTTTTGTAATTTGTGCAAAAATTTTTCACCACAACTGTGTTGTTCACTTTCTACAGTTAACATGTAAATAAAATGGAATACCAAATGAAAAAGACAAAACACCTTAAGATTTAATTGTAATGATATATAAAATGTAATTTATATACATTATACAAAATTGTATATTAATATAAATAAATACATGTTATGATCTTAAAATTTTATATGGATGTCTAACGACCGTAAAGTAAAACCTGTTCAGTGGGTTTCTCTTCCCGGTATATTCTAACAATCCTCATCAATCAGCAGTTTAGGAAACTCTCAAGCCAGGAAGAGACTAGGCCTACATCACAGAACAAGGAAAGGCTCCTCTGTGCTTACCAGACTTAGATATCTACTCTGCCAAATAAAAGTGGCTTTTACTTTCAATTATAGAAGCTACTTGAAAACACTTTTGCTTTTTTTTTTTTCTGAATTAAACATAAGAAGCATATTAAAAATAACTTCAAGCCAACATCTAGAAGTACAACATAATATTGAGGAATAAAAAGCCACTGCTACCAGAGTAAGTTTACTGGCCAGGCCATCCTAATTAGTATCGACGTACTACCGCTAGCTACCTTTTAGGCCTGGTCTGTGATGAAAAACATTGCTGGCAAAGTTTTATATAAAAGCACATCTGCTTTTAGGAGCATTAAAAGTCTGCAAGTAGCTTATGTAATGAAGGAAGAGAATGCCATAAATTCAGCAACAATAAATTTCAATACAACTCATCCAGGTTATACTGTTACAGAGCAAGCAGGTTAACTGAACTCTTCATGTTAGGCATCTGCTCCACTGGAGAAAAACAATCTACAATTTTCACTCCTGCCTTTTCTAGAGGGATGAGGGCAACTTGAAAAAAGATCAGTTGATGAAGATATATCCTTTTCCATGAGCAAAGAGGTGTGCGTGGGGAGCGTAATTTAATTTGTTCTTAAGAGGCAGTGGTTGCTACCTTTTGGTTCAAATGTGATAAACAGTGTACTTTCACAACTATGCCCGGTGCCACACATGTGAATTGTGTTTCAGCTTCTACAGAATATCTGCCAAAATCCCACTTTTTTTTTTTTTTTTTAACTGCACAGACTACTGTAAAGCCCTGCCACACGTAGACACATTGTTTGCATTAGTGGAAAACACAGCAGAAAACATCTCAGACTGTCTGATTTATTAACATACAACCCTTGTATGCTGTGGATAGTACTGATGAGAGAGGGTTCTGGGTGAATCACAACCTCTAGTATACCAGGCAGATGGAATCCAAATTATTTAAAAGACCACCTCTCTCACTTATGTTTTGCGCAAGTCTGTGGAGCCACACAAGTCAGAACTCATTACCACAGAACTAGTGTTGCTGGGTAGGCATCCTCTCCTGACACATTTTCCATTACTAAGTGCTGGGAAAGTACCCAGTGAATATTAACACTTCGCACATTGAATTTCAATCGTTTACACTGGCTTGTTTTTGTTTTAAGCGACAAAAGATCACTGCACTGTTTTGTTTTAAGCGACCCTAGATCACTGCACTGATATCAGGTATGCTAAAATACAAACAATAAAAACACAAAACCCTGGAAAACCCAACAACGGTACAGTTTAGAACTCTTTACACACTGTTTACCTGTTGCACTTGGTCATAAGATCTGCTGGAGGTTTATACAATAGCTGCCATTATCATCCAAGCTTTCAGAGCCTTTTGTATTAAAATATAAAATCTAGTGCCTTAACACCCCCAAATGCTTCTAAATCCCTGCGTTTGGAAGCAGCAGGCACTTCTGATGCACATGCAGTTACGCTTAAAGTAAAAGTGTGGGTGAAATTGGATCACAGTAAGCGTTTCTCAGCTACTTCAGGCATGTCCTTTCCAACACCGATTAAGTGGGAGAAAGAAAAAGTTTTTTCCTCAGTGTGTGCTGGAGCAGAAGTGAGTATTGTTGGCTTGGGTCAGTGGTCTTATTCCATTCATAGACTTTTCTGTTCAGTTCCGTATGGATATCTAATATAGACAGTTTCCTGCAGCAACAAAAGTAAAAGCTTTTTATTAGACAAGGAAGCAAGACACCTTTTAAGAATCCACAAGATTGAAGATAACTATAGACTCAGCAAGGAGAAAATTTCAAATTTCAGTTTTTATTGCAGAGGTTATACCTTTAAAACACAAAGCTGAATATGCACTTTGGAAATTTGTTATATCCAAAATCAATACTGTGATATTGGTTATGCTGACATGATGATCTGTGATTTCTTTACAAAGTTTTAGGGTTTGTGAAAAGGTACTAAATCTTAACCTGCAACTACATTGAAAAACAGTTGCTAGCTCCCTGGTAGGTCAGTTGTGCAAAGAAAACCTTTGTTGGTAAAGTTATATATCCAAGCATATCTAACTTTTGCTCAGATCTCTTCTGATAATCTGTTTAGATAGACTAATGTCTTCTGACAGTTTTAATTCAAGATTATAAATTGGCCATCGTGTGGCTTCTTAACGCATGGGTGAATTTTATCTAAACAAAGGACAAAATCCTCCCCTCTCAACTGTCTTTTTTCTGAACATACAGACACTGACTTTTTTATTTGCAAGCAGAGCCATTCTCAATGATTTAAGAGGCAATCCTCAATTTGACAGAAGCCTGGTGTGCACCTCCTATCTTGTAGGATGAAAACTTCAAATCCTGCTGAAAGCAATAAACTCTAGAGCACTGATTAAACATTACCCAGGACAGGTTCTTCCCTTCTCACTCTACCAGCCCCAGTGCCATAACACACTTATTTTACCCTACAGAATCAGAAGCATCACTCTCACCCTAGACTTCGGTCCTGTGACATTGTTCCAGGACCAGGTACACTTGTCCTTTAACCTATGACACAGCACGAAGTCAGCTTTCAGGACACAGAAAGGCTGAAATTTAATGTCTCTCTTTCCTTAGGACAGTAGGCTGTCCTAGAAAAAAAGTTTTTGTTTTTTTTTTTCGTGTGTTTTACTTACCTTTTATGAGGATTGCGGAGTAGCTCAGCCAGACAACGCAGATAATAGGAGGATGAACTTGGAGATTTTTCTAATGTAGACACATCCACCTTGCACTGACTCCAAAAGATGTCTGCTACTTGGGGAATAGTGACTTTCAAAGGGATTTTTGCATTAGCAATGATTTTCTTATCATGCCCATCCACTTCCAACAGACTAGTACATTCTTGCTCATTTTCTGGCACAATGTAGCTTTGAATAAAAAAGAGCTTTGGTTTTCCTAGGAGTTCAGGACAAGAGTCTGCCATAAAGTATTTCTTTATTTGCTCCAAAGGGAATCCAGCAAAGGTCTGGTCTGTACAGAAGATGCTCTGAGGGCTTCCACGGCTGACCAATATGCAAATGAAGCTGTCACAATTCCTGTGCTTCTGTAACCTTGCAACTTCAAGCAATGTTTGATTCATGGTGTTCATATTTAAGTATCTGTGACAATGAACATCATAGCCTAAGCCTCTGAAGGTCTCTTCCAACACATCTGAAAAAAGCAAGATGTAATTAAATCACAGCATATCAAGTCTCAGTCTCAACTATCCTGAAGGATTACAGTAGTTACAGTATTTCATTATTGGAAATAGGATGTTTATTTCATCGTGATAATTCAAAAATCAGGAGTACTTGGTGTTGATTACACAGTACTTTACACACACAGTGCTATGTGCATGTTGTCTTTAATTTGAGTTATGCACCTCCTGACAGCAAAGACACTATTATGTAGCATGTAATTTGTTCCTAACTCCACAGAGTTTTGCATGTTTTCATTTAAAGCCAGTATCCCAAGTTCCTAGGACTTAAAATATCAAGCAAGAGAAAACATTAGGAAATGCTTCACACAGAACATTCTTGAATTCATAAGAAATGTACTGCATAGCATGGGAAGTCTGTTTCATCTTTTTAACTTCCCAAAATTACTCTGAATGGTTATTACAGATATACAGAATTGGATAGGAAAAAGAGGCTTCCTTTCATCAGTCAAAAAGGAACCTGCTGCAGTCATTTACGCTTGCTATTATATAAAATGGACTTAAAAGCGATGAGCTCCAGGTGGAAAACTGTGACAAGTCTGGTGACAGAATGGTATTTTCAGGAATAAAATTCTGAACAATGAACTCTTTCAAATGTGCCAGAAATTAAAACTGTAGACAGCCAAAAAATCAAGATTAAATCTGTTTTATCTGTGTTAAACTTGTGCTGCAGGAAAGTATGCTCTCCTCTGAATAACTACTTTGGATGTTTATTAATATGGGTGTGAAACCAGATGCAGGGTGGTTAAAACCACATGTATTTAAGCATTCAGAGAACCACAAGTTACTACTATGGCTTATAAGCGTAGCATCGTATCTTTAGTATAAACCACATATACATTGCCCATACACAGTTTCTGATAGTAATGGCAGGAAATAACAAATACCACTTTTATGTAAAATGCCTTACAGGCACAGGAAACTAGACTGTTCCTTGAGTCCAAAAGTTTAACAATCCCTAATTAGCAAAGGCTATTTCAGAGGTAACTGGCAGCAAAGCAGGAGTTGCACTACGACACTGTTCTCTTCAAGAAACACATATTGAAAAAATAGAACAGATCTCATAACTTTCCTCGGCAAAATACGGGGTAGATACAAACTCTGCATTATAGCAAGGTGATGAACAGGAACTACAGGGTATTGTTCCAGTTCTGTTAGTTTGATTGAATTTCATAAAATAATTAAAAAAAATACTCTGGACATTTTTTTGATTTAGAAGTAGGAAGGAAAATTTAGACAATAAAACATGGTCTGAACATTCACATGGAAGATGGAATTGATTGCAAAGGTATTTTTACCCAGGAGTAACTCAGTACTGTTTAGGAATTATATACCTGATGAAGCACTTCATCCATTAGAGGGCAGTAGTGCATATGCAAAACGAGAGTTACAGCAACGAGTGCTCTTCCTACAATTTAGTTACCTCACTAGTGTGCACACACAAAGATACAAGCCTTGGTATCACCTTAGACCACACACACACACACTATGTAACAATTAAAAATAGTAAACAAAACAAACTGTTAGAGATGATACCTTTGTTTAACAATGAACCAGAAATTATACATGGTACATTTGAGATACAGCAATTTTACTTTGAGATGAGACAAAACAAGGGAGTACATGCAGCAACCCTAGATCAGCAATCATCCCCCAACAAAACACCAGTGACTTTTGAGGATTTTCCCTCTTTACGTAAAAAATTACCTTCTATCCTTTTGTTTATAACATAAGGATAAAAATTGACTTCCAAATGGAAATGAAAAAGTCAAGAGCAGCCAATGACTATTTGAAAAACAGCAACAAGCATTTTCGTTTGAACTTTATCAGCATCTGATAAATTCACACTGGCTGTACTGGGCATTTTCAGTTTTGTAATCCTTGATCCTACAGCATTTATCATTGGTTCAACTTCCTCATATTAAATCTTGGGATAGCTACAGACTCTAATGCATGCCACAGATACAATTCCTAACTTCCTACCTGCCCTCTTCTCTTCCATATTTTCAGACTTCGGAAGTGGCTCAAGAAATCTCAAGCAGTCAACACATTGCTAAAAAATTCCTTTAAACAATGTCATATGCCCTGCACCTCTCCTGAATCTCACTAGAGCAGTAATCTATTTCAGCGAAGTCTTGGTTTCTATCACATTAAAATGCTGATGATGGACTGGTGACATTAAAAATCTGAGACATGAACATGGTTTAATTCCTTCTGCATGCAATGCAGATGTGTATGGAAACTGAGGCACATCAAGACTTGCTTTCGGTAGTTTTGGCACAACAGCAGCAAAGCCATGATTTACAGGTAAATCTGACATGCCAGAAGCTGAACATGTAGCCCATTTTTGTTCTTTCCAGTCAGCAGGATCTTCCTCCTTCACATTTATACTTCCTTTTCTTGTGCAAGTACTGAAGTGCCCATATGAGCACAAGAACTGCACATTCTCTTTTTATATTTTATCTTTAGTTTTGTGTGCATCTTTGTATTTCATAGCAATTACTGCATCAAAGGGGTCTACACAGTAACACTGCGTGTGAAAAAGATCTGTGCCTTCAAAGGAAGAGTAGATCTAAACTTAGTATCTCTGACTGTGAACTGACATAGTTCTTTCTTTACTTCCTGTTTCCTGAAGTGTAAGCACCCTGTCTGCTTTTATAATTACTGCTTCATTTTAAGAAGTTTGTACTCAGGCCTAGCATAGTAAAATACTCCTATTTAATAACTCAGATCAGCACATGCTCACATGCAATTAGAGACAATGAAATTTAAAGAGGTGCCTTTGCAAACAAGGCCATTTTTAAATCTCATGTGTTTTCTTCAGCTCCCTACACTGACACTTCTCAAGCAGTACTTTTTGCATTTGCTTTTAAGTAACAGAACTAAGTAATAATTTTGGTACTGGACCAGACTGTACCATGCTGCCTTCCAGATTAAGGCTGCAGAATAAGTTTCTTGCATCAAAAAGTCTGTTCACTAAAGCTACCACAAAAGTGAGAAGAAGGGAGAAGTAAAGAAGCAGGCAACAGGACAGAGCAGAATTTTTGACCTCAAGAGCTCCCCCCAACCCTATCTTTCATTTGTTGGCAAGAAATTATTGTTTTCTTCTTTGTTTTCTTTTCCTCTTGGGGCAAAGTCAGCATAACTTTTTTTGAGAGTAGAAGTGAAGAAGTACATTAGATCAATCAATTTAGTTTCTACACCCAGCAATTGCATCCTTGTGGTGTTTTTTTTTTTTTTTCCCCTTTGCATCAGAGGTAATTCATAAACTTGCTGGGATAGACAGAAAAACAAATCTCAAAGGATGTTTCCCAGTTGCATGTTAAGTGGGTTCAGTGCCTTCTCTTGTCCCTTGTCTCCATGCATGGCAGGATCGCGGATCAGTTTAGTTCCTGGTACTCTACTGGCAAGCTAAGTGTATTATTTTATACCATTTATCTCAAATATTATTATCAAGCAGACAGCAAAATTTTACTTTGTGTCTGTGCTCTGCATCTACTTCTCCTCAATAACTGCATCAATAATTTTAGTTGGTCTGCCTGCCTGGAACACGAGTTAGAAGAAAGAGAAAAGATACGCCCACAAACCCTCCTTCCCTACATCTGCTAGCCTAACCTCTTAAAAACTGGCTGCAAGCATTCTCTCATTTTTTATTTTTGGCTTCATGTGTTCCACTGATTTAGAGAGAGTGGGATTTTTTTTGGCTGGGGAGGTGGGAAGGGTGTGGTTTTTTTCTTTTTTTTTTTGCTTATGCAAGGATCTTATTTTTGGATTCTACAAAGGAAATCAGAAAAAATGCACATTTTAACCACAGCACTGACTACTTCTCCTTTTTTTTTTTTCCTAAACTAAATCGGGAGGAAAGAAAAACAAATTTCCCTCCCCTCTAAAACTATGGTGACAGTTTCAGTTAAACTGTGCAAGATGCAACAAAGGACTAGCTGCATTATTAATAAAGGACCATGTGCCTTCACCTATTCAAAATCTGTGGTGTCTGATACAATTACACTTCAAGTCTGCAACAGTTTTGTTTTCACTGAATGGTGGGAAACATCATCTTTACATCTCTGCCAATAACCTGCTGTATGACTATAGGTTCAGTATTCTGTCGGTCTCTCTGGACATCATTTCTTTCCCCAAATCTTCAGTCCCTTCCCTTTTAAGTTCCTTCAATCACAGATTCTCAGGTTGGGCCTTCCAACTCTCTGCTTCAGAAGACTTACTGTAATCAATAGATTAGCTGACTAAGACAACATCACTCTTGCTTGGCTGGAAAACGTACATCATATTCTTTACACTAAATTGTTCCAATTATCTGAGAATAACAGGATAAGGAACTTCAATTTCCAGAGACTTACCTGTGTCATTACCAATACAATCTATGATCAGGCATATTCCTAAAGGCTGACTTTGCATTCTGTACTCATCATTGAACACCTGAGGAAAGTGAAAGACAAATACCAAGTTGCTATGTCACTCCCTCAAGTTACAAACTTGATTCTTTTGTCAAATTTAACCACCTCAGACCTATTCAATCACAGTCTGTTGCTTTTCCACACAGTAGCTAGCAGAAGCCTATCTAGTGGAATTTAATGTTTTACCTACACAACAAAAAATTCAGGAGACATGGATTCATGATTTTTTCCCTATTTCTTGTACAGGCTTAACTTTTGTGTTCTGTTACTAAATCTGATTACATTAATGTCCCACAAACAAAGACTAAGTCTGGACCAGGAATGAGAGAAAGAAGTTTGAGAGTGAACTTTAGCTCTGAACAGACCTTCAAATGGTGAGGAAAAAAAAAAAAAAAGCTGGATGGGGTGGAGGGGCTTTTTAAAAACTTGGTCTATGACAGCAATGACCCTTGTATAGTCCTTCCAAATTCATTTCTTTAAGTGTAACTACTACTGAGATGCTGGGAGCTATAAGATTCATACCGTCAACATGACAACGTGACAAATGTAGAGAACTTGTGTTCTTCAGGTGTGCAGCTGGCACTACTCATCAAAACAGTTTCCTTATTTAGTGTAACAGCATGAAGCCTCCTCATTCCTAAAAAATCTGCAATGATTATACACAATCCCTTTCTCCTTAAAGAGATAATAATCAATTTGCTATAGGTAACTCCGTGCTCCTGACATATAGTAGAGCTAGCAAAAAACACAGTAGTTCATCCTTACCACTAATACACAAAAGCATGCCTTTCTCTGATCTGGAGAGCAAGGTGGGTAAAAGAGAATTAAAGAACAAAACTGACAACACACAAACAAGCCCTGTCATTTCTAATGCAGATGCAAGAGGTATGATTTCCAACAGGTTCTGACTTAGCCTTTGCTCATGAATATGCGAGTTCCATATGCATGTATATGTACATGCTTTTTGCACACTGCTGCTTGCATATCAGCAGCAAATATTTTATATTAAAACCATATTCTGCGAGAGCAATTCATAGAAACTGTTTATCGCTGAGGAAGATATGGATGTACACACTGTCCTTGCTGCATGCAGTTATATGAAATCTCAAAATGAAACCTAAGAAAAACTGAGGTAAATACCTAGAGGTTTTAATATATTTGCATGCATACATATGCATAAGCACTTACCTTATGTGATGCTGGTCCTGACTCTTGAATGGACATGTGGACTGGTTCTTCTGTGGTTAAAACATATAAAAGTAATCTCAGGGTGTAGGTACTGGTGATATTTCTTTGACAGCAGATCAGTTAAAAAGGAACCTATCTAGTTTGGTCAAGTTCTCTTTCATCTAGACCTCAGTTTCTACGTATGGTACTGAAGTTGATAAAAGAATCAAAAATGTTCACCTCTACAATGTTAGATTGCACTCTACGTTACTTGTGACTAAAAAAAAAAAACAAGCAAACAAACACACAAACAATCTCTCTCCAGCGCTAAGAGAACTCAATCAACTATTCTTTTGAGAGGTATTGAGGTGCTCCATGTTTCCAGAAAGAACACAAGACACATAGTAGGAACCTGGTATTTGCTGGACAACTTCCTGGCTGGCTTGGTGAAGGGTCCACAATTAAATTGATGCAAAAACTTCCTAGACTTACTGGGCACAGATGCACTACACTGACTTCCAGAGCTGGCTAGTCAACCTCTTCTATAATTTTATTAATGAACTATTTATCCTGTTAGAAGTTGTGGAGGTGGAAGGCATCAACAATTTAAAGAAAGTTTTAAAATCTGACAGCCCAATGCAAACAAATACAAGAACAAATAATAAGACAAGGCCCAGTTTTCAGAGGTACCAAATACTTTCTGCTCCTGATGACATCCATTGGTTTAGTCATAAACACAGCTATTAAAAAAAAAATGTTCTATCAATATATGATATTCATTGTTTGGCTCTTTTAGATCAGAGAAGATTAGATAAGATGCTCTTACCTTGAAAAAAGCTTTGTCCATTTTGTGATTTTTCTTTGTTCACATTCTGGATCTAAAACAAAGAAAAAGATGTATTTTCACTCTCTTTCAAGAACGAGTAATCATGTCTTCCAAAATATTGCACAATAATATTTCTCTTCCTCAATAAAAGGATTACATATTTTGGATTCACACCTATCTGCTATTTGGAATTACACAACAACAATTATAAAAAAAAAAAAA
>VXAA01007015.1:3004975-3019655 GCA_013399115.1 Anseranas semipalmata
AAAAAAAAAAGAGTAGCTTTGAAATCTGAAATAGGTACCTGTAATCAGGGACAAGTCTGGGACTCCTCGCAAGGTTAGCTTCCACTGTTGTTTTCTCAGTCTTCAAGATCCTCCTCAGCAAATCAAACCTCTTAACTCTATACAACAGCTCAGACAAGCCAAGAAGAGACAGTTTCTCTCTCTCATTCAAAGCCACCAAAAGCTCTCTAACGTCAGCAGTAGCCAAGTCAGGAGCAAGGTCTCGGCATAGGAAAACCATTATCTCTTCTTCTTCTTTATCCAATTCTTGTTCAATCTGGTGAATAAGGACAGCTGGCACTTGGCACTTGGTCATCACTTTGTTGCCGTCCCTTTAAAACTGCCAGCCTTCTGTCTTTTAAACAGGAAGCCAACATGACACGAAGTCCATGTCTACCACAGCACTTATCCGGTGTTCAGTTGTAACTGGATGCATTTTTACATAAGTAGTTCTGTGGAAGAGAATTAAAAGGTTCTAAATCAGTGATCTACTGCACGAGATCACAGTTAAGCCTCCTATCTGACATACTTCACTTACAACTAAAAGGCCAACTTATTCTACGCAGACCTCCTGTTCTCAAGGGGTTCTCCCAGCTGTTCATTACAGAACAAAAAGTAGTTGGTAGGTCATACTAATCAGAAAAAATGGAAGTTCTTTTTTAAGTAAAATTACCTTAATACAAGTCTGTAAATTCCATAGGAAGTGAAACAAAAGTCGTCAGCTTGCTGATGAATGATTGTATTTCAAGTGTTTCTGGAAATAAGAGTTAAGTTCCACTGCATTTTAAGTCTAAAGCTCTGACTTCTTTCCAACAACCCACCACCCTCCTGCCCACCATCACCTTTTCTGCCCTACAAGTCTCAAGACGTTTTTCAGGAAGTGTTTTGAGAGCTAAGAGATAGTGTAAGCACACATTGTAGTCAAAACAATTAAAACAACAACAATCAAACAACATATAAAAACACTGTTATCAGGTACACGGTTTCCCTTAAAAGGAGTCAAAATAAAAGAAATATTCACAATGTAATATACTTACATGTTAATTATCTTTAAATTCAGGAATGGGTGGATTGTTTTATTTATTAGTATCATTTAAAGTGATTCCACTCTGAATAAGTTAATGGGTTTTAAGGATTCCCCCTCCAACACTCTCCATGCTCAAAAAATGTCAAAGAAACACAGAAAAAAAATTCCAACCTTCTGAATGCAAAGTGGTTAACTCTGAAGGTATAGCTAAGCCATAGACCTCCTTTTTCTTCATGTGACATTCATGTTTTATCATACTAAAAACTGAAATGAAAATTCAAAACTAGAAAGAAAAACCACCCTTGTGATTAACAAAATAACTAGGGTGCTATGCTCAATTTCCACTGCCACCAACTATGGAAATTCTGTCCTCTGATCCCCATTACCTACACAGAGAAAGGTGAAATGAGCAATTTGAAGATAAATTGTAGCCCTTACAAGGAGTTCAGTTACTACACTGCATGGTTTTGTGTAAATCATTCTATATAACAAAAGCCAGTATGGCTTCAAAGACTATATATGTAAGACTTGAAGACCTGGTTAACATTTTTTAAAGCAGTTTCATCCCTTTGTTACACATTCTGGAAGTCAAAATCAACAATGTCAGATATTGTGTCCATGCATTAAGTATATGAGATGAACTCACCCACAAGCTACTTTTTTTTTTTTTTAATTTCAGTGCTATTCAAATGAAAAAATAACTCCATACACTTACCTGACCTTCTCCAGAAAATGTGTAAGAGTTGGGTTCAATTAAACCCATAGGCTGGGTTCCACTACTCACTAAAAAAGCAAACCAAATTGAAGTTCCTAAGGCAAAGTCTCTTTTTATCTACACCTATCTTAGCAAGACATATTTTCTATAGAGTGCAGTAGACTGCAGTGGATTTTCCTCCACTTTATGACAGTCAAAATAGCAGGAATAGGACAAGTCATCAGTATTTAGAAAAAAAAAGAAAAAAAGCACTGTTCATCTTGCTGATAGCACGTCTGAATCACTAGGGGATTGTAACACAGGCAGCTGTTATGGCTTCAAGGTCCCACCTTCAGAAGCAAAACAGGTTTTGCTGTAAAATATCATAAACCCACCACATTAAAAGACCCAAGTATTACTCAGCTTAAATACTCCTACACTTCCATACCACAGTGCAAATGAGATCTAATGAGATCTAATGTATTTGCAATAGTCCTCAAAATGTCACTGAGGTCACTTTGACTCATTTTCAGAAGCACAGAGGATTCAAAAGCAGCTGACAGTAACAAGGCTGCAGATACCCTGCTTAGCCCATCAGTCTCCTATGTGCATTCTATACATACTATATACCATGTGCATTCAACAGACTGCTAAATATGTAGAGAAAATGCACAATTATAGTACTACTGCTACAGCACAGAACAAGGAAAAAGCAACACTTATCCTCTCTGATACAATTCTATTCTTCAGAACCCAAGAGGGACTGGCACAAACACAGTGTTTCCCTTCCTCACATCACACCATTTAGGAACTTGGGAGAATTAAATGTACTGTTTGCTGCAAGAGGTGTAACAATGTTCGTCCCTGCTGGCAAACGAATGTAAACAATGCAAACAGCAAAAAACTCACAAACAGAAATGAAACATCAGCAGAAGATGCTCCTTGCAAATACCCAAGACTACAGTATTTTTAATATAACAAGCCAAAAAGGAATTAAAGCACTTCCAACAAGAACAAACTTGGTAGACAATGACTGTACTTTTGGACCTGTGCTGTTTCACACAGGGACCTGGAATGCTAACATTTGTATAACTGGGGTAGAAGAGCAGTGTGGGAAAATTTTCAGGCCTTTGATAAGCAGGGAGACCACTCCCAAGAGCTAGAATTTGTTTTGTTCAGTTTTCTATCAGAGGAAAAGCATTTTTACTGTTAACTTCTGACTTCCAAACTAGCCTCAAACATTTGTGAGAGTTCCACAGAAAGACAAAAACTGTTTTCATGACATTATGCATTCAAGAAGGGGGAGCCACAAAACACTCCTATATGAAACAATCTTCCAGGTACATACAGCCGGGACTTTCAAAAGAGCTTGAGGAAGTCATATGTGTGACTCACTCTAATGGGAGATGGAAATTTCACTTCTTTTGGCCATTTTCAGAAATCTCAAATAATTTTTTTTTAAACTACTCTAATTGATTCTCTTTATTTAATCTTTTAAAAATACTTAAATATTAAGAGGTATGCATGTGTGTGTGGAGGGAAGGAATTTCCTAGAGTTAAGATTTCAGACATGAAAAATTACAATGTGCTATCTAAAAATAATCTGCCATTAAAAAACATAAATTATTTTTATGAAATTCCATTACATAAATCACATGTTCATTATGAAAAAAATGCTTATCAATACTTCCAGTGCTGAATCTCCCTTACCTGTACACAATTCTATCCGTAAGAACATTGAAAAAGTGACATTTGATCATTGCTGTATCACTGATCCAGATCCAGCACACACTGGTTTGCACCCAGTATTTCCCAGTGATGGTCCATAGACAGTTGATTGTATCAGCTCATTTTCTGTTGGTCAGATATCAACATCACAAATTATTGCTGGGGGCTACTTCCTAATTTCAGTGAAGGGAAAAAAAAAAAACAAGGAAAAATGAGCTAGGATCACGCTTTATTCTGTATGATTCCATCGATCCAATGAACCAGGAATGATGCCAAGGAATAACAACTGTGCGTATATAGTCACTGGTTAATAGCACTCACTCCCCCACAGGGTTCTAAATGGGCAACAACTAAGAGCAACACGACGCGTTTCAGTATCTCAAACAGAATTTCTAACTTCGCATCCAAAAACCACACAACAGTATTCTGACAGCAGTAACACCACACTACTCAGATAAGCCTGATACATTCCTTCTGCATACAGCTGAGTCAGACTAACTTCACCATAAGAGATGAAGGGCCTCGTGCACCACCCTCCCATCTGATATGATTACTTTTGCAAACATCACTGTTACAATTATGATAGCTGCAACGCAGACAATTAAAGAAAATGATATGCAATGACAATGTAAAACCCAGAAGTCTGGCTTTCAATTTAGATCTCCTGGGTCCTGCATCAAGAAGAGTTGTTGAATGCCAAAGAACGTAAATTCTTTACAAGGAGGAGAGAAAAAAAAAACAGCTTAGCTTCTCAAAAGGAAAGACAAAAGTTCACAGTCTTCAGAGATAAAGCCACCCCGGTAGATTATGCGTTCTTCTGCACATGTGATTTGCCAATATCGTTGCAAGAAAATACTTAACATTTTTCTCTTCAGTTCAATGTTTCAATGCAAAGCTTATCACAGAATCCTTTAGCTTGGAAGAGACCTTCAAGATCACCTAGTCCAACCTATGACTTAACACTAACAAGCCCTCCACTAGACCATGTCGCTAAGCTCTACATCCAAACGTCTTTTAAATACATCCAGGGATGGTGACTCGACCACTTCCCTGGGCAGCCTGTTCCGATGCCTCACAACCCTTTCAGTAAAGAAGTTTTTCCTAATATCTAACCTAAACCTCCCTTATGGAGTGGACAGATGGTTTAAAAAAGAAATAGAGTACTACACATTCTCATTTACATTCTCAATTTAAAAGAAATCCAGAATCATTCCCAATAGCTGAAGACTAACACCACCACCAATACTGACAGATATGAAGATACTGAAAGAGCACGTCAGTAGCATTAGGGGTGGAGTAAGCGAAAGAGGCGGGCCTACACACGGAACAAAAAAATCATCTCTTCTTCCTGTATTTAAAGAACCAGGAAACCCCCAGGCACAGTAAGAGAAAATGACTGGTGAGGGGGCAGTTTTCTGTAAGTATGGCTATTTTAGTTCACTATCACCCCCAATTTTCAGAGAAAGGGCTCTTCTGGGAAATACTTGCAGAGTCTCTATAAAGAAAATCACAGAGTCTACGGCGACTCACCAATCCCCTTGACCCCCAAAAATGACTGAGAGAAAAACTCAAGGAGGTTAGTACCAAACTGCACTTAAATACAAGTTTCTGGTTTTCATTAACTTTCAGGCTTTCCTGAACAAAACTTAAGATTTTAAAGTTGAATTGACACCCACTGATGAATTTCCTATGTACTGCACAGGAAACTACCTTTGTCACAGCTGTTTGTTGAAGTCTGCACTGACTTTTGACCCTGGGTAAACAAGGTTCACAAGAATTTTTTTTTTCTTTAAGATAAACCTGAGAATATAAGCAAACATATTTACTCCTTAGACCACAAGGCATTTCGATTCCACACTAGACAAACAAGACAGAAGAGCACCAGTATGTTAATCTGCTTCTATGAAGCTAATGAATTTAATTACACTTTTTTTTTTTGAACTTTTTTCACACTGCCCACAGTCCATACAGAATAAAACCAAAATCAGGACCAGATTTTTTTTTTCCCCCAAAATGCAGCGAATAACAACATACTAAAACTTCATACACAAAGACATGCAAGGTTATAGTAACTCCCAGCTGGCATGTGTATACAAGGCTCAAGCAATTTTACTCTTTGATGTTTAACCGCATGCCAAAACCTTTGCTCCCATGATTGCAACACAGATATTGCACAGCATGCAAATACCGGTGCGATTAGCAAGGCAAAGAGTAGTGTCCTGTATTAATTATGATAAGGTCATATATCATGCCTCACGTTAAGAAGGTCTTTCAAAAGAATTTAGGAAACATTTAAAACTCTAAACTTGGTCTACAGTGACCCTCATTTCAGACAGCATTTGTTTCTTTAACGTTTCACAACCATCTCTACAGCAGCAAAAACAGGATATAACATCAGTGGGTGTAGTTATTTGGAAAATGCTTTTTGTTTCTTCCACATGATTGAGCTCCTTCCCTTGTGTAGGGAAGCCCCTACACAAGAGGAAGAGAGTAGGAAGTTACTACGTTTGCTACGTTTTGTGCTTCCCCCACTTTGCCTAGTTTGATGAGGTAGAGGTGGTGAAATCACACAGTGGTAACTGCATTTTGAATCTGTATCATCTGGCATTTTTCAATGTTAAATACTTCAGAGCATGCTCCACAACTTTCAAATTTCCCTGTAAAAGAACGAATATCTGGTATGAGATATTCAGGGAAAACAGGGAAATCCCATGGTAACTTTCACATTTCTTATTACTATATTAGGCTTAACTAATTGTTGGTGTAAACTAGTAGTGATCATGCAAATTTCCATTTAAAGATGAAGCAATTTATCACCCCAGTCCTCCTAATAATAATAATAATAAAAGAACACGCACACACAAAAAACAAAACAACAAAATACTAAAATTGGCTTTACCCCAAGGAGTTTATGCAGATTTCCGCACAAATTTCTAACTACATCACTTTCAATCACACTTGGAAAATGAAGCGAAAGGAATCTCCACTCTGCAAGACAAAACGGCAGTGTCGGATTTCGTTTCTCCTCACGAGCAAGGCCGGGCTCAGGCCCCGCTTGCTCCGGGCACTCCTGCTCTCCACATCCGGCCCAACCCGGCTGCCTGCCCGAAAGGCCGGCCCAGCCCGCTCCCCAGTGAGGCCCGGGCCTGAGCGGGGGGAGGAGGGCCCGATCCCGGAGCACGGTCTGTGTGGGAGCCTACCTCGAAGGCACAGGGTTTGGGAAAGGGTATGGAGGGAAAGGAAGAGAGGAAGGTATAACGCACCCAAGCGCGCCGGGGAGGTCTCATCTACAGCAGCAGGACCAGGTCCGGCATTGGGAGGAGGGGCGGTACCGGCCTAGCAACGGACTCCCCTACACCGGGCGTGGTTTCGAACAGGGCGGCGGAGGGAGGCACACGTCCCTGGGCGCGTAGTATCGCCTTTCTCTTTCTCGTCCGAGTTTCAGAGCGAGACGCGAGTGCTTTTCGCTAGTGCTTCTTAAGGTTATTAGAGACTTCAGCCGCCCCTCCGCGTAGACAGCAGCAGCAGTCACTGTTCAAGGCTGAGATCTCCCCCCTGTCCCTGATGGGGCTAGGCACTTTTGGTTTTGTTTTGCAATTTTCAGGAGAAAGAAACGAGCTGCGCAAAGAAACCTGCCCGCCCTCCGCAAGATGGCGGCCGAGCTGAGGCGAAAGGACACGTCACTGCGCGCAGCCCCAGCCGGCGCCTCTGGAGGTCCGCTACGCACAAAATGGCTTCCGCCTCGCTGAGGCGGCGAGGGTGCAGCAACGTTGTGAAGAGAAGGGACAGAGGGGTGGTCTTGTGTTCTGTACGCGTGTAGACTGCAGACGTCTTAAGCTGATTAAGGTCTGCCTCTATGGTTTTCCATCTGTGAGGCTGGCAGGAAATACTCCATTGCCAGGAAGGATTAGTATTATAATAATACATGTGAAATAAAAATCTTCATAGGAGTAGTGTGTATAATAATTAAGAGATTTTTATATTCCACAATATTGGCAAAATATGTTCACCATTCAATAAGTGCATCATGTTCCAATTAAGGCAGCAGCCTAGGGCAGGGGCTAAAATGCTGTCTGGCCATTAAATCATTGAATCCCATCTTAATTCATAAATTCATGAATTTTACCTAAAGTAGTTCAGTGTAACAGTGAACATGCCCAATGTATCTATGCAAAATGTTGGTAATATACAATAAACTCTTAATAAACAAAATGATCTGTTTAACAAACTGTGTGGAGGAATGCATTAGCTTGTCGACCAAACTAGATTTTTATCAGTATATTTTACATCTTTTGTTCCAAATAAAGTAAGCAACACACCATGCTATGTATGCTGAAAATTGGATTACAGTAACTTTTAAATGTGTTCATCTGCTAGTGTTTGAAAAGGAAATAATGTATGAGCATCTCTTCAGCTGGTGTAAATAAATAACTCGCTTGATTTTTAACAGAACTGTCTGCTATATCAATGAAGTGGCGGGATTATAATGTTTTAAAAGACAAATTTTACAGGAACTTGCAGCAACTTCACCTCAGACTCTGAAGCATTTGATATAAAACAAACAAACAGAAAAGCATACATAATAATTTGCTTCTGAACAACAGTCTAAAATTCAGCCATCTTAAGCAGTTTAGTCTTAAACCCAGATAGGAAAAAAATAGTGAATACTAGCCTTTGCAAGTGCAAAGGTGGGTGGGACTACCTAAGGGACAACATGGAAATATTTCATGCAGCAGACCCTACGCAGTATGCTCTTGGTTTGTTTTTCACAGAATGATTCAACTGCATACAGATGCTCGAGAAAGAATTAGGCAAGAAAAGTTCAGTAAAACAGCTGTTTGCCCTATGAACAGGGCCTTGAGCAATGTCAGACAGAGATGTAAAAGCACTGAACTGTACAGCTGCCACAAAAACAGATGTTTTACTGACTCTAAAAATAAAGCTCTGTTATAATTTCACTCAGAGATGTGTAAAAATACCTTTTAAAATACAGTTAAGCCTTTTTTTTTTTTTTTTTTAAGTAAACTTGCATTTGTGACATTACTTCAAGAAACTTTCCAGTTTCTTCACAACGGAAGTACACTACGTAATTGTCTAGTGGTACTATAATTTATCAGTTTTGCTTTTCTGTTTAGTGACACAGATATCCTGTTGTTTCTCACTCCAAGCATTCTAAAAGCAATCTAGAAGCTGCTGGATAATGCAAGGAAAAAAAATAGGATATTTAAAACAAAAAGTATAACAGAATAGGTATAAAAGAATCTGTCCTAATGCAAATTTACAACTGAACTTGTATACCGGAAAAATCAGTTGCTCTTTCTCTTTTTTCCCCTGTATTGTTTAAATTACGCTCAAGTATATTGGAAGTCATATTAGGATAAGGTACAATTATTGCTGAGTGAAACACGCCATTTTGCTTAGTAAATATGGCAGAAGAGTAAGTTTTAATTTCTGGATATTACACAGAGCAGATTATTTTGGTGCATAGTGTCTGCAAATTAGTTAACTCTTCAATATGATTAAGCATAAAATTTTGTATTTTCATATACTTCTAGGCAGTGTTGGGTACTTGTTAAAGGTAGTATTTCTTTTTATTTAGAGACAAAAGTGGATAATAGGTAAGTTATACTTTTAAGAAATGACAAGTTATGCAAGACCACTTACCAGCAAATAATAGCTAGTAAATATTTAAATAATACAGTGCAATTTTTTCTCTTAAAAGCATCACACTTTCTTGATTTAATTCAACAGAATGTTGGAAGGGGCTGGGCTGATTGTTTCCCTTTTTCTTTAAAAGATGGTACAGCAAGCCCAAGAGCATGTTTTCTCGTTTTCCTTCCCCAGGCTGAAGTCAAGGAAATTGCTCTGGCTACATTTTTTGATACTTTCACAAAAGCATAATAAAATCAAAGAAACATGCTTTTACCTGTGATAGACTTTAATATGCATATTGTAAGTACAGAATGGTCAGCAGGCTTCTGTACATTTTAGTAATGAAAAAGTAGTAAGTTGTCATATTTGATCTTTAGTGATGGCCTCCGTTCTTCTTTGGGGGAAACAGGGTATACTCAATGCCAAGAGCAACCACAAAAGCTGCAAATCCCCACTTGAGTCCCCTAGTAAAGACCTCCATTAAGGTGACAGGTTTTGCAAAGCCACCCATATACCTCCAGGCTTCATTACTAAAAGAAAAATAAAACCAAAAGAATAAAACAGGATCAGTGGAGCCACTGTGATAAACATAACAGAGTATCTTTGTTTGGAAAAAATACGACGTTATTTCAACTTAGCTATGCATCGAGACTGTAACATTTCTATCATTTAAGTACTCAATTAACAGTAAAGTTAATAACATCAACTCTAACCCCTTACACGTATAATTTACATGGGATACAAATAACACCAGCAAACAACACAATTCTAGTACAAGACATCTCACCAAACTTGTTGCGTGTTTTTACTCTGAAACAAAATCAGAACCTGCTAGCATTTGCAAGGGATAGAGTAAATACAAAGGCTAGTCACTGTGCTACACGACATCTAGCATAGCTGAATCTTGAAAGGAAAGTTTTTCCAGCCATAGAAAACATCCTGGTGTGAAGGCACTTTGTTTTACAATAGGATGCTTGACTATGTTAGGCAAAGTTGGAAAAGTCTACTAAAACTGATTTTTAAAAGATGAAAATATCCTGTTTAGCTAAAAAGTTACAGAATATTTACAAAGCTGACACTCTTGCCTCACTATTTTTAAACCACATTGTTATTGTTAGTCATTGCTGTAACTGACTAGAACTGACTACTAGATTGTGCTGGTTGTGTAGTGCAACCAGCATAATCTATAGAAATCTATAGAAAATAAACTGAGTCTAAGGACACAAAGTCTTTAAGAAAAAAACACATTTGCATAGAAACAAACAGTAAAATCAGAACCATCATTTCAGTGGGAGATAGAGATTTTAACAATGGGGTCAAGTATTTATTTATATTCACAGAGCATATTCTCTTGTGCAAATAGTTTCTGTGATCAGGATGAAGGCATATTGGCATGGAAGAGTCTTCTAGTTGCTATTATAGGTTACCTATTGTAAAAGATGTAGGTTTCCAAATATGACATCTTTCACACAGCTTATTCTCTATATGGAATATGTACGTTAATGTACACTTGCTACAGAGATAGAAAAAAAGCGATGTCAGTGCCTCCAGAGGTTATAGCATGCAATAAGTTCTTAAGAGATTACTATTATCAATACAAGAAAAACAAAATGTAAGTGCTAACAGGTAAAGCCTCTTCTATGAAGGCTCCTGGAAAAGTTGCTCATGCAGTTTTTCTTCTTATAGAAGAACCGGACTACACAACACAAGACATTTAGTGTTTTATTCACCAAGATTGAAGAGTACTTGAGCAAAGTTTTACATAGTTTATGATGGGAGAAAGCACGTTAAGCACTGTTTTACAGCTGCCTAAATGATCCAGAATTTCTCTAGCAGAAGAAGAGGCAGCATTCATTGTAGAATGGGACAACTTAGAGGTAAAAATCTCATCTTCCATGTAATTCACCTTAACTTCCATGTTACATTCATTGCTTAGCAAAATGAAATGCACAGTTGAATCAAATTCCACATTGTACACTAGAAAATTTCTTCTTTTCAAATAAAGGCCTCCTGTTGTTTATGCACAATCCTATTTCTACAGTATAAGTTCCACTGACTTCAGCAACATCTGAGCACACAAATTATGTGCTGAAAAAAGATAGCCTTACTCACATGTGCAAGACCTAACATAACTTAAGAGCTTAGGTGGATGAGGCCTTGATCACCGTGCTTGATCTGTATCATCAGGAAACATCACAAAGCGCAAGGGTGCCTCGCAAAAATGCAGAGGCTGCTCAAGGTAATGCAGTGTGTGATCTCCAGGCAAAAGAGGGAAAGACGTAACTGAAATTCCAGTTCATATATTGTGGATGAATCTTCACAATTTTTACTAAAGAAAGGGTCATCTGCAATGACATTATCTAATTGATGCTACAAGACAACGTAGCAAGATAATTTTTGAGGCTTTTGCACTTACCGAGCCCATGGATCCCTAAGACCTCGTCTAGCCAGCCTTTCCTGGACATGTTCTAGTGGAGTACCCTCTATCTTCCACTGCCTGTAGTCAGGGAGTTCCGTTTTGCCATGGCCATGGCCATGTTCGCTTCCATGTGCCATACCTAAAAGAAAAGATAAGGAGTTTTTAGTTCTCAGGGAGTATCAGCTTACTTTCCACACACTAGCAAAGACCAATATCCTGTACAGGAAGAGCAGGGAGGTTACAAGAAATACTCCAAAGCAGAACTTTGTGAACAGTGCACCTTTGAACAAAGAGCTAAGAGACTCTATACAGCATTTCAGAAGCTGGTGATAAAGAACAGCAAGGCAAACTGTGCTAGATTGTATTATTTCCCATATAGCAACAGTTAGCTGTTTTGTCTGAAATCCTGCATGGTTGGTTTGTTTAATATCAGCAATAGCCACACGTCTAAAGGCAAGAGTCTTCACATAAAACCATTTCCAAAGAATTAACAACAAGATTATCTTATTTACAGATTTTTGTTTGTTTGTTTGCTAATAAAAAAAAGACCATCAATACGGACCTTAAAATACACAGCATACCATAACACAAACATTGCCCAGGAACATGAAGAAAATCAAACAACCTAGGACAGTAAGATAATACTTCATCCAAGTTTGATATCATAGTGTCTATACATGTCAAATATAAATATTTCTGAATTATAGTTTAAATACTCCACACTGGACTTTATTTCTTAAATATGCCAGTTAAGAAACTGCATTACAAGTTGAGACTTGTGATGACTGTAATGACTGGCTTAGTTGAGACTAAGCCAGTAAAATATCCTTATTTGTATATTTAAAATTTAAAAATAGCGATGTGGCTTGAGAAGTATCAAACTAACTTCATAACTACAAATCACTATATAGAATATAAAAACAAGTAATCTAAAGCTAGTAACCTATATACACATTTATAGAATACTGTTACACCATGGCTTCTCCCAACTCCTTTAAATAACTGGAATCCAAAGATGTCACAGAACCATGAATTACTCAAACAATTTAATTGAACGTACACTAACTTGTCACAGTTTAATTTCAATTAAAAAAAATGTAGTAGAGGAAGATCCAGATGTAAATATAAAAGAATAGGGCATTACAGTAGACATTAAAATACTTAGTCAATGGTAGCTTATTAAAAACATTTATGCACATATATCAAATATTAAAAACACACAGAACTACTAGCTTTAAAACCAGCCATAACATCATATTTAATATTTAGATTTTCACACTACAATAGCAAACAGATTTTTAATTCCCCCCCTCTCTTTAGTAATAAAAGTTTGGTCAAACCTACTTGGAAAAGAAAATATAAATGCAGACTTTTCCAATTAAAGGCAGTATTTATTTAAATAAAGTGGTGCAGATATTAGACACACTAGTTAAAATGGCAAGTTTCCCATTTGATAAGCTGTGGAACTGTTTAAACTTATTTTGATCTTAGCATAAAAGCGCTATGGAAGACCAATGTGAGGTACATAGTTAAGATACACAGAAACTGTTAACTTCCCATTCACATTGTTATTACGCACTGCAGAGAGAAACAAGAAAACAATGACTTAAATCTTAGACACCTGAGCTGCCTATCCAAACATAGAATTAAAAACTCTCTGTAACACTGGGCAGTATCGTTACTGCAGCAGTACATATTTTGTAGCTCAGGACAAACCTTCAATCTTCAGTGCTGCCAGTGAAGATAGTGTGTCTCAGGTGCTAATACTAAACTAAGAATTAACTGGTGAGATCAGCTGAAACTTTAGAATAAGAATTTCATTAACATTATTATGGTTTTGACTCAAAATTTAAATACACACATCCAGCAGAAGAAAGAAGGATAACCAACTAAAGCACCCTGTGACAAAACTATCTTGTTTCCTAGTATAAAGCAAATAAACTGGAAGCTGTTAAAAGACACACATTTCTTAAAGCATTGTCATCACTTATGCTATAAGAAAACTGATCGTCTAAGCAGCACCATTTTTTTCGTATTTTGAAGTTCCATCTTCTTTAAAAAGTAGGCAACAGTTGATTGATTTTGATATTTGCCTGAACAGCTTTCATTTATTGCAGTCACTAAGAGCATTTTAGAACTTTACATTCTAAAACGGTAGGATGAAAAAGGCATGAAGTCGTTAAAATTGTGCTACGGGATGCAGATACAACTACAGTTATAATTATGTGTGTTAAAGATTGAGAGGTTGTAGGGTTGGTAGTGGATATTAGCTTAAACAAGCTTATATTCTGTCTCTGTACAACACTATAGCCACTGCTTATTTTTTCAGAATCTAGTAAAAGCACAATTTTATTCACCTTTATGGCATATTTATGCTTCATGCTTTCTAATTATTTTTACATGGCACAGAGAATGGACAGCGCCTGGGAAGGAGAAGGCATTTAATTTAGAACTTTAAGGTGCATAGGTTCTAGTGCGTGATAGATGTCAGATTTTTTCCTGTTTGTGTACAAGTTTTAAAGAAATAAATGTGCAAAAGATTTGTGAGAGTAAACTAGAAAAAACAATAGCTCGTTTGTATCAAATCACATTAATGGCATTATACTGAAAGTACTTTGAAGCCCTGATTTAAATGATAGATTAAGAGATTTCCAAGGTATAAGCAATCCATTTGATTATCAAAGCAGGTGTGTTGTAGGCTAGAGTGTTATTGTCTTGTAAGTCATCATCAACATTGCATTCACAAAGCAGCTATGTAAGTTTTCTTATATTAAGTAGCATCAGGAAAAAAAACAAGAAAATACTACATTTCTTATTAAGGAGTGGTAAAGGCAGATGAGAATGTGAACATTTTCAGTGAGACCACAAAAGGATAAAAGAAAATGATAATGACTTTCAAGTCTTTATTTTCACAAAGTACCTGAGACTTCTTTCAGCATGAATTTCCCATTTTAATATATATCCAGTAGGAAAGATCTAATTTAATGCCCTTATTTTTTAGGGAAATTAACTGGAATGCAATGGTGCCAAGAACACAGCTCCAAAGCCTGCGACTCTTGAAGAGCCCTGGCTGTGGGGGCAAGAAAGATGGAGCAGAAAACCTGAACGAGAGCTCTAGCACAGCCTATTATTACCCCCCCCC
>VXAA01007015.1:3030437-3059533 GCA_013399115.1 Anseranas semipalmata
TCAATATTTAAATTGAGTAAAACTCATGATGCTAGGGCAGAGAAAGAAATGTGCAACTATGGGATTTCACAATTGTTGTGCACAAATTCCTAATCGGGTTAAGGTTTGTGGATGTGTTCCAGACTGAGTTAGGGGTCAGTGGCCAGTACTAATTGGCATTGATGCTGCTGAAATTGTGTAATCAAGTATTGTGCTGATTGTCTCAGGGTGTCATCGTCCCCCCACCTGCTTGCCCTGGTACCTGTCTTTATTTAACAATGTATAATTAACCAAATGTGCAAAGGTTGTTTTTTGGTTTGTCTCCTCTGCACCCTTTTTCTCAGAGTTGTGGATATTGATCAGTGCTAAAGACAAAACATGATTTGACATGAGAAAAGTAGATGGAAGTTCAAAGAAACTTACGTAAACATTAGGATGCCTCTAGATGTTTATTTCATCTAATAAATTAGGATTTGAGGTATGCTGGAGAAAGCTTTGAAATGATCTGTTGGTCAGTGAGAATGCCACGTTTCCTTTTTTACCAGCTGCTGGAAAATAATTTCTTTAGCACTGCTGCTTGTCCTTTTACTGAAATATTTTGTAGGAATTTTACCACATTTGGCTGGTGGAGATATGCGTGGGTATGACTGCTCATCTCTACTGATGATGCTCCCATGATTATAACATACCAGACATTGTATTTGATAGCTTATTTTAATACAAATTTTTTGGTTTTGTGAGAGGCAGGAGAGAGGAGGGACAGATCTTAAATCAACATTATTGTGCTAGTTATGAAACCTTAATCACAATTTAAAAAGTTTTCAGCTTTAGCAAGTTTTGAGATATTTCAAATCCATATTCCAATGGGTAGGTTTTGATAGACAAAAATATTTTTCCCGCATCTTCTGGCTTTATACAGAATTCCAGTAAGAGTTATTTTATTGCTATTTCTGTGAACTATTGGGAAATCCTGCTTTAGTAATGTGTGTTGGCTTTGAATAGATTCGTAAGATTGTGATGATTATCTTTTAGTCTGTGTGAATGCAGACTGTATAGCTTTCTAAAATGCAGAATATTGCTATTAGTAAATTCTGTCTGAGTATGCATATGCCTTGCATCTATGAAAAATGAAAAAAGTTTTTATTAACGTTTACTTTTTTATTGCATGAAAATAATTGAAGTTGGGATCTTATTTCTTGGTTTTAATTATTCAAATGAAACAGGACTGATTAGGAAACAAAATCATTAAAATACAGTGACAAAAGTCTTCTTAATATGCCAGTTGGATAGCTGGCAGATAAGGCAAAGAGCATGAGGATTTTTTCCACCCCAAGTATGAAACTCCTGCTGCTCACTGATAAGAAATGATTATTGCATAATCATCTTAAGTGCAAGTGTGTACATAATTACAGGTATCAGGGTATTAGGTCTGGATTTGCATTTTGCTCAGAACAATTTTCTCGCACACTGAAGTAGTCACACTTGGACTGTGGGTTTCTTTTTGTCGGTGTTGGTGTTGTTGGTGTGTGTGTACCCGATCAACCTTACTTTTCAAGACGTTACTCAGTGCTGTGCAGGTCTACTGTCTGCATGCCAATAACCTCAGTGTTCCTAAACCTTCTGTCTGTGTTGCCTTTGAAAGACTGTCTGCATGTGTTTTGTGAAGCATGGTGTATCAAGGGTATTAGAGGAGTATATTCCTTACACCAAAAATGTATATATAAAAAAAAAAATCTAAATATATATATAAAAAAAAAAAAACTCAGGTGCCTGGTGCTTGCACTTCAGTGAGTGCTCCCGATTCCTATCAGCACAATTCCACAGGGAAACAGAACAGTGATAGATTTAAAAGTCTGTTTAATTAAAATCAGGCTTTGAATAATTTTTTTTTTGCCAATATGTTTGAAGAGGATGAACCAAATTTGCTGTATTGCCAATATAATTAATAAAAAAGTATAAGGTCAGAAATGTTACCTAGATGGGCAGTGTGACTTAGCAGTAAAAGAATAAGGAAACTGTATGTGTCAAGTATATTTCATTTGTATTTCAAGTAGATGTATAATTTGTTAAAGAAGACCCTTTTGATTAATGTTGCAAAAAGCAGTAGTATAACTCTTCGACATGTCTGCATTTAACGCCATCTTTGGTCTTTTTCCAAAGGTAAGCTTAGTCAGGAGACCAGAGGGAAGGAAAAACACAGTTCTATCAGTTGCTTTTGAAGCCAGTTTTTAGCAGGAAACCTATTTAGTATTACAAACAAAACCCCAGAGTTTCTCTGTGTATGGGTAAGGTTATGTAAAAATGGCTGAAGACCTTGAGTCCTCAGTGAGAATTTTTGCTTTTTTTTTTTTCCTGGGTGCAAGAAAATATATTTGAAAACCTAGAACATCGTAAAATTGACTACATGTAAAGAAATTCCATTCCTCCCTGCACGCCAACCATCAACAGGAGGAAGGGTACCATGAAGCTAGCTGCATGAATTTACAGTGCTGCCTGTTAAATCTGTAATTTTTATTAATCTTGAAAGACTCCTGCCTTCTGAAAGTACATTAGGACCGTATTTGACAGAAACTTTTAATTTTTTTCAGGCTATGAGTAGAAAATGTGCATGAACAGAGTAGTATGCACTTAATCCCTCTCCCCTGCTCGTCTTTTTCCCCATCTGCTCCAGTATGAAATTCAGCAATGGCTGATGTGGGGAATAGGGTTGTGTGTTTCAGTTGAAATCATTGAGGCTATAACTGCTTTGTATGTCATCAGAAAAGTTTGTGGAAGTCCTGTCCGCTCCCCCCCATCTTTGGTATTGATCTGTAGGTTAGGTAAATTAAAAGCATTGAAGAAAGTATTGCCTAACAGGGTTCATAAAAGATCTGGTTGATATAAGGTATTTGTGCTAGGTTTAGATTACATTCCTAAAGAGATTGTATGTAAAAATTTACCCCAGAAAAAAAAGACTTAAGTTTCAGGGTATTAAAAAAACAAAACAAAACATACACACACAAAAAAAACCTAGCCACTTCCCACTAAAATATTAACTAGTCCTTTCTTATGACCAGTCAGTCTCTATCCTGTTCTAACATTAGTTTAAGGGTAAAAGAATAACGGCTGTGTAAACAATATGCATTGTGTTTAACTATTCAACGGTGAAGATTAATTATTAAACTCATACCAAAGCAAAAGAGGAAACTTGTGTAGATCTTGCACTGGTTTACATTTACTAATGTTTTAATTCTCATGCAGTTACTTCACAGAGCTTATAATTCTGTGGGACGGGCCCCAGAATGCCAGTCACTGTAAGCTGAATTTCAGAGTTTCATGAGGATTTTCAAAAGGTGATTAAAATGGCTCGTGCTCTCTTTAGAGGCACCGTTTCTTTGCCTGGTTTCCATGGAGGAGAGAGTCCAACAAAGACCATATAACCTCCAGCTCTGGAGGAATCCTGTTGAAGTTAATAGGGTTGATCACAAGCATCAATATGTACAGGACAGTCACCTTAATCGATTGGGTCAATTGCATGGATAGTTCATGTTAAGGTAGCTCTTGATGGATCTGTGTTGTACAGAATTAAGATGGTCAGGAACATATCTTACGTCTCACCTGTGGAAATTCTGTTTTGTAAAATGAGGGCAGTCTGATTTCAATACAAACTAACTGCATTTTTCTTCTTATCTTGTGAGATTGTTCTTTGCAGTTCTTAGACCCCCTCTCTAACTTTCAGAAAACAAATATAAGATTGAAAACGATTGACACTGAAATAACACTGTGATGCATTACCTGCACAAAGACAGTTTGTTTCCTGTAGAGTAACAGCTGGAAGTAATAAAGGCAGCTATACTCTGAGAAGTTTCGACTCTGAAAGCTGAAGCAGATCTTAGGTTTTTGGATTTGGATTCTTGATGCTACTCTGCTCTACCTGAGAAGAGCAAGCAGCCTGTGTGTGCATGTCTTAAGTCATCTTCATAGCTTGTGTGCAGGGCTCAGCTGCCTCATGTAATCCATTACGTCAAGTAGAAGATGTCTGTGCTGTACTGATGTTGTCACCTTGATAAGTAGTGTTGAAATCAATAATGTTTCATGTAACCATGTATTGTTTGTTCAGTTTGCTTTTTAAAGTCTAGGAATTTGCATGGGAAAAGCAAGACCAGAACACCAATCCAAATTAATTTTATCCTTCAAAACTGTACATTTTTAAGTGTGAATGATGCATCTGAGTCATGCATAAGAAACTTACGTGATCATGCAGTAAAGGAATATATCCTAATGGTTAGGGACCTTTAACTGGTGTTTTGAAACTGTGTGTTGGAATTTTGTGTTCTTAATGTATTGTTTAAAAAAAATAGCATTATGACATTATTTTAGCTATAACTGAAATAAATTTGAAGAGTTTGTGGATGTGTGTAAGCAAGTGTAAGGAAGGGGGGAGAATTTGATACCTCAGCTTCATTTACTTACGCTCTACTTCCTAGAGCCGAAGGCTTTACTATCTGAAGTTGGAAATAAAATCTTTCAGCACAGGTAATGGCAAAGGATCCTTTGTGTCAGCTCCCTTTGGGATTTTTTTAGGGTAGAAGAAAGAAGGATAGGTAAATTAATTCATGAATATGTAACCTAAATTTTAGTTCAGGTGAATTGCAGTTGGAGGCAGACACAAGTTCATATTTCTAGAACTGTTTCTGCATACGTTTCTTTCCGTTGTAGGCAAGATTGTTATCTTTTTCAGCATAATGTTTGCAGTCCTGTTCTAACATATGTGTTGAGGGTTTTTTTTGTCTTTTTGTTTGTTTTGTTTTTGTTCCCACAGAAATTGTCTCAAGATTTCTTCTAGCTGATGCCTGTTCATTTTTAGTGCTTAGCACTGAGTGTCCCTTAACTGGTTTTGCAAGTGTAAGCCTCCTGTTATATAACGTATATATTTTAAGACTATATTTTTACTATGTGTTTTCTATCTTTAGTGAAGTGTTTCTTGATTTAATTTACTTCATGAACCAAAACTGTGTACCAAGAAGGTGTTTGGGAGAGGTACGGTTACATGGAAAGTAATTTGCATGGAAATGTTTTCGTAAGTGAAGAAATTCATGAGTTGCAGACAAACTAGCATAGGAAGAGTTATTACATATGAACTAATGCAAAGGGAGGAAAGGTCTGTATTGTTTAGCGTAGGATGGGTTATCGCACAGGATCCTGACAAGAGAATGCTTTAGGTTTAGTGTAGGATGACTGTATGAAGTTGTTTCTAAGGAAACTGGTGCTGAGGGAATGTATAAGGTAACATTTCTGTGGCTAACCTATGTGTGGGTGTTTTTATATATATATGTGTATATATATGTGTGTGTGTGTGTGTCCAGTCTTCTTAACAGAATAATTAATGTGTGTGCTGCTGTATTTAAGGCTGCAGGATAATTCCTTTAATATATTGTTGTCACCAAAATCGTGTAGATAAACTAGAGGAGTACTTATACATGTCTCTTTCCACGTCCTACACTGTCTTAACTCTTCTCTTTTCTGCTATATTCATTGCATGAACTCCTAAGAGAGAGATTTAGCTACAAATGTACAATGTATGGCTGTGTTTCTTCAGGTCCTTAGACTCTGTGGGGCAACTAGGACTTAATTTTTTCTCTGGAAAAAATTCACCTGACTTCTGCAGCTTTCCACAACTGCTCTGTGCAATGCAGTCAAAATATCAGCTTTATAATCCTTTTTTTTTTTTTTTTTTAAACTCTGCTATGAAGTATCTGTTTTCAGTTTCGTATTTTCATTCACACTGCCCTAATTGTTTGCTTTTTAGCATGCTACCAAAATTTTTTATCTGCAAAGCACAGTTTCAGTGTAATAGTTGGAGATAGAAGGCTTGGCAGCAGAGCTTTTTCTGGTGCTTGAAAAGACACAGTAGATGGTCTAAGTCTTAGAATGACTTAGAGGAGGCTTTTGGGGACAGATGGGATATGTCTTGTCTTTATCCCTTTTTTGGCAGCAGCTGAAATTGATGTGACCCTCTTCATAAGAAACATCGTTCACCCTGTGGATGTGTGGTATCATGAAAGTTTACAAGAGTATTGTCAGTTGCCTTTGGCCTTACTGTGATATGGCTGCCTCCCATAATTTCCACATAACTTTCTTTGTTTCTTTGTTCCTTGTTTGACATCCAAAAAACCAGTTCTTTTTAGCCTGGTTATTACTAGTGAGTCAAAGCGGGCATGAAAGTAAGGTCTTATCCAAGTGTTTTGCATGGCTAAGGCTTGCCTAATAAGGCTGGCAACCTAGATCCCACATGTAGAATGTGTCAGTATTTATATTTTAATGTTGGAATGTATGTCTGTCTGCTTAAGCTAGCAATTAAAGTACCTAAAAACTGGAGTTGGAAGAGGGACTCTTTCTAATAAAAAGAAGGCTTGAGCTGATGGTTTAAATTAATAACTGTCCAGAGAATGTTTTCTTTCTTTCAGCCCTCGTCAGTTTTATACCTTGCAGAAGTTTCTGTTACCCACTGTTATGGTCAAGAGAGTTCTGACAGAATGAGTGTACCTGTTTCTGACACCAGGTTGTAGTTGTGGTTCTAATTCATTGATGACAACAGTTTTTGAATTTATTTTTGATGTCTTCAAAAATGTCATCAAAATGGCAGTTTATATACAAGTATATTAAATATGATTTCTATCCATCTACATAAATATATTATTCTGTAGCAGGGGATCATAATACTATTTATGATGTGTTTATTATAAGAATACATATATTTTTAAATCAATACCAGAAGTAATCTGTGAACTTTTCTCATTATAGAGGCCTGTAGCTATTAAAATTAAACATTCCCAAATTTGCATTTCAGCTCCTTGTAATACAGGCTGGTCTTGTTTTCTATTGGGATCAAACTAGCCTAAGAGTCGATCCCTTTTCCAGTGTGGAAATCGGAGCGTACCATAGCTGTTTGATATAGTCTAGCATGCAATCTGATTGCAGCTGGATGAAGATGTTTATCCTATACACTGAGGAAATAAGGGAGGAGATGCTCCTAGGAGAATTTTTTGTGAAGCGTATCAGTTAAGTACTAGCTTACACCATTAAGTTTTCTGCTTTATTCTTCTTGTTCTAAAAGAGAAGTAATAATGTAGAACAGGTGTTATCAATATTTGTATAAAATCTCTCCTTATTGCTCTCATGATATTTTATTATCAGTCCTGCTCTTAGCATGAGAAACAGTATACTGTGAGGAATCTAACATTTCTACTTTGTTAAATTCTAATGTTTTACTTTGGATTGTTCTGTTACAGAATTCCATTCTACCTTCTCTACCACTTGGAATTGAATGCTTTCAAGACAGGAAGTTCTTTTTGCTTTGAATTGTAAAAAATTATTCCTATATCTTTAATCTCAGGTTAGAAGTTATTTTTCACTAGCATTGTCCTTATTGCCTGCCTCTTAAACACTTTTCTGCCCGATACATATTTTCTTTCAGGTTGCTTGAATCAAATGTAGACCAGTATTTCAAATAAGAGCACGTTATCAATTTTGTATGCTCTGCTTACATATTTTCAGAATTACTTTGCAGTGCGTCTGTGTTGTTAAACACCTTGATTTCTTTCTGTCTGCTTATAAATTCCTCAGCAGATGTTTTCATTAAGTGGTTGAGTGTATTATCCAGGCTTTTTCCATTCAGTCATTTAAAGTGCTGCATTCAGGAATGACTTAATGTGAGAAGTTCAAATTGGTTTCCATTGTCTGCATTTGTCAACATATTGCCCGGTTTCCTTTCTCTAGAGTTCATTATGGTCTTGTAATGGGGTGGCGGTGGGGAGGATGTTTCTCATGTAGTTCTGACCACTTTGTGTCATGTCTTTTCTCTCTTTTGCTTCCCAGAGTATTAATTATATTATACCAAGGTGCTCTTGTAATGAACCTATGAACATTCTGGATCAAAGGAACTGAATGTTAATTTACTTTGGAGTAGAGATGCTTTCTTGCCACTTTCCATGCTACTTTCTAGCAGACATAGCAGGGAAAAGTCTTTCTTTTAAATACACTTCTTACCATGTTCACTAATGAATTGTAGATGTGAGAGGAGTGTATATGTAGCTCGGAAGAGCAAGCTGTATTGATAATTGTGTTTTCTGTTCTTTTAGATTTACTGTCAGACAGTAGGGTTCTCTTGCATAAGTGACACTGGAGAGAGATCATGCTGCTTAAACCTTTGTTCTTATTGTTGAAATTTCTCTCCAGTCCAGATTTTAATTGCATAATATTCTTGCCATAGACTTTGAGGTCAAAATATACAATTTTGTTATTCATCATGCAGCTGTGACTCAATTACATTACATGCATTGTGACATCTAGTATATAATGGCAAAAAAGTGGACTCATTTTTGAAATGTGACCTGTTTATGTAACTGCACACACAACCCCCTTTGTTTTGAAGCCAGTATAAAATCCTAGATCCTTTAAAATAAATAAATTAAAAAACAACAACAAATCCCCCAAACCTCGCGTACTTGAATAGCCATATCTTCTTAGGTGTCAACAATTACTAATATCCGATTGGTAGCAGTTTTTTTTGTGGGTTTGTTTTAAATCCACACTGTAATAGCTTGCTATTTCTGTATTGCCAGTGTTGTTGGCTCTGACTATTTGGCTAATTGTTTTTCTGTTGCAAGTTGGTCTTTATTAGTGGTTTGAATGCAGACTGGTAGTGATAATGTATTTACAATCAGTACATTTTTATTTTAAATATAAGTGAAACACGTGCTCTCAGGTGAGAGAAGTTGAATAAACCCTTTCTCATATCTATTGCTGTAGAATTCAAAAGTTTTGGGGTTGTTACCTGGGTTTTACATTTTATTGTTTCAGTAGCATATTACTGTAATAAATTTTATTTCAGATGTTGACATTTTCAAAGAAGATAATAGAGAATGATGAATACATGAACGGGCTCTTTAAAAGGGGAATTTGTTTCTCGGTAAGCAAATAAAATGATTGTCATTTAGGCAGAAATGACATAATCTCATGGTATTTTGGTCAGTTGATAATTTAATTTTCATTATCTCTTGGTTTACATATATTTTATAACTAGTCTGATCCTCCACAAACTGTCATCATAAGTGCACCTGGAAAGTCAAAGTTGTGAAGTGCAATCTTATATATCCCAGTGAAAGTTAAGTTCTTAAATGTCTGGGCTGCTATTGTTTTAACATCAGGAGTGAACCCATGGTTTCATATTTTTAAATTATTTGTGCATAGCACGAGCTAGTTTGGAGAAAGCTTTTGCTTGGTAAAATTCTGTTCAGATCTCAACTGTAATTGGCAGAAGTACAATGTATGGCTGTGACTTCCTTTGGGAACAGAATTTTGTAGCTTTAACGTTAAACTTAAAGACTCCAGGTCTAACGATTTAACAGCTAAATGTCTCATTCTGCCATTCTATGCCAAATGAACCAATTCAGGAGAAGATGATGATGATGATGATTTAAAGTGCTTATGGGAAGCTTTTCAGTAATTAATTTTTATATTTGGTTTTAACATTGAGTCACTGTGTTGCCAACTAGAACTTTACTGTTCTGTGCTTTAATGTGAATTTAAACTTGCTTACTTGTGTGGTATTTAAGGAATCTGAACAATCAGACCTTATGTCAAAATATTTGAGTTTATTTAGTTATTGCTGCTACTAATAACTAAATTTCTGTTTAGTTATTGTGGTTCCTGCATGAGAACTTTATTTTTTTCCTACAATCACTCTAGTCTTTTTAAAATAAACATGAGAAATCTGTTATATTCCCTGTATTTTGTTTGCTTTGGGAGAGACACGAATGCTCTGGAAATGAAATTCAGTACTCTTAGTTGAGGCTGCTTCAACTTTGAATAAATATGCACAGGATTTAATGCCGTTGAACTAGTTTGTTTTAGAGACACACCCCTGTGGTGCCTGGTGTATTTATTTGTTTTTCTCCAAAGGTTGGTTAGTGCACACCAAACGAGGGAGTGAATGTAAACCTGAGGTGTGCTTTATAGATGCTGGCGTGAAAATCCCAGAGCGTGTCTGCGTGTCGGGTAGAGACAGACACACAACTGTTCTGCTCGTGTTCCTCTCTAGACAGTGGCAAAGTACGCCTGGTGCAGGCTGGCTGGTGGCGAAGCACCCGCTGCTCCACCAGGGCGGTTTGGCTCCAGGGTGGGCGCAGTGGGGAGGCGCAGCCACCAGGCATGAGCTGTTGCTGGCTGTTCACACAGGGAGACAGTGCTGTAATCCGTGTCCTGACTGTCAGGTGTCTGTGCAAGTCCTTACAGATGTTTGTAACATCCAGGCAGATGTTTTGAAGGGAAGAGATGACTTGTCCTGTTGAAGTAGTAGAGTAATCCTGGCTGAAATAGGTATGGGCTACTTCTGAAATGGTGCAGCAGAGCTGCTTGTCTGCATCCTTTTTGAGTCACGTGAGCGAAGCAGGCCTTAACATCTGAAGAAGGCTTTCAGGAGGCATGCAGATGTAGGCTTGGAGAAACGAATAGTTTGTGTTTACATTTTTCTGTAAATGTGGTGCAAGAGTGGCACTTAGATAAAGTGCTTTTCATCCTGGGGTATAGTTTATGCTATTGGTCTTTAATGTACATCCTGACAAAAATATTCTGAAAGTGTCAGAACAACTAGCTGTATTTATATAAGCAACCACTCAAGGCAGTGTAGGAAGTTTTCATTGAGTGAAAATGAAAAGATCACACAATGGAGCTGACACAAAAAGATCTGTTGTGTAAAGCTGTTTTTCTCCCATTCGTCTAAGGTAAGTAAATACACAAAAAGCACTATACAACATCCTTTTCTTCAGGGATGAAAAAGCACAAGCTGCTTGTGGTATCGTGCCCCATATTCTAATCCTTTGTGTATTTTGGAGATTATTGCGTATAACCTCAGCAAAGATTCTTCTGTTATTTCAAAGTAAAACTGTTAAAATCTTACTCTATCACATGTAAGAAGATGCTGCGCTGGGTTTTGTTTCTGGCGTTACTCTTACAGGGCATAGCATAAGCTCTGTGTTCCAGTGGTTGTTTTCAAGACAGCTGCTCTCCTAGGCAGCAGGTACAGCCTTGCTTCTGAAGCTGGCTTACACTGGAAGAGGGCCCCAGACAGGGCTTGCTTGAAGGTCAGATGCATGGTGCAAACACTGGGACAGAAGTATGGGGGGTATTGGTGGGGAAGGCGGACTTTTCCTTTTTTCTAGTAGCTAGTCACTAGATGAGCTTAACTATAATATGAAGTTGCACCTGAATTTTGACACCAACACGGGTTCAGTTTTTAACTTCATGTGCTTGACTTGACAAACAGCTATATGTGGATTTTCTGTAAGTTTATTTCTTAGGTGGGTTAGGTGTTATGCCATTAGGATACTTGACATTTTTGACTTACTGTAATAGCAACATTGGGACCTTTATAACATTTGCAGTAAGGCTTTTGAACTGTTTTTGCACCACTTGAAGTTTTGATAGTTTCTGCAGATATGCCGGGCTAAATCCTGACTCAGGAGAATTGCTGATACTTCAAATTCATTCATTTCACTTATTTCTAGTATTCTTCTCTTATTCCAAACTACTACATCTTTACTGGCCTGATGCGTGTGTTTCTTGATAGCCTTGTGCATTTTGCTTCTGCAACAGTGAGCTTGCTCAGTATTCTCCTTGTGGTCTTGCTCTGAGTGGTAGTGTTATAGGGCAAAAAACACTTGTTACTTAAATTATACAATGCTATTTGGTGCTCAGTGTAGCTTTATCAAATGCACATTTTGCTGTCCAGTTGGAGCTGGGCTGTAGTTTCATACCTGTTGCTGTTCACTGGAGTATAAAGAAACAGGTGTGTGTGTGTGTGTGTGTGTGTGGTTTTGGCTTGGTTTGTTTGTTTGTTTGCTTGGTGGTTTGTTTGTTTGTTTTTAAACCATAATCTTAATTCCTTCTTGCAAGGTTTCTCTAAGGAAATAGTCAACTTCATAGAGAGTTGATGTAATGTTTTGGGGTTTATTCAGTGCTGGAGGAGAGCAGTAACTTGCCTCCAGATTTTAACAGGGTAGTGGAAGTAATCGTTTGGGAGGTAGCTGTGAATTATAGCTGATATTTGTCTCTGATTTAAGAATAGCTATTTACTGTGTTGTATATGTAAAGCAGTTTGAACCCCCACACTCCATTGTGAGGCTATACTATTTAAAACAAAAAAAATCTTTTACTTAAATTTAATTCCCCAAACCCTGCAGATTTGTGAATGAAATATTTCATGTCAATGAAAACGAAATTTTTACAGTCTGATGCTCCCGTCAGGTCTGTGCGTATGTGTTTGTGCTGAGTCCTTTTGTTTACAGTGGAACGCTGTACGGAAATAGAAGTTCCCTTGTCTGGTTTGCTGCTATATAGCTGTGATTCTTGCTTTGGGACCAAGAAGTCTTGGGTTCACATGCAGAAGAAATGGTGTCTAACACTTTACTGCAGTTCAGGCCCACCTGGTGAACTCGCAGGAGCTATACCTTTGGTTTTGACACTGGGGATAGCAGGTTACGTATGACTGAACTACTAGGTAGTAAGCATAGGGACTTAGAGCTAGTTGGGACCCCAGGACGTTTCTAGTGAATGGTGTGTATTAGATACTGTGTCTTGATGTAAAGATTGTTTCTAACATGTTGTAAAATTTGGAAAGCTTCTAGATATCCTGTATGGGCTGTTATGGAGCTGATATTCTGTCTTGAAGATATATGTCTGATGGTTACAAGAAACAACTGATAATAAGCTAAATATATACACATACTTGTCTTTCAGTTCTTCTGTATATGTTTAAAAATCTGTATATAATCAGCTGTAGTATCCCTATAGGGTAAAAATTTGTTTGCTTTTTTTTTTTCAAAACCCTCGTCAGTATTGTCAGGGAAAGAGGAAGAGGATTTGAATTTAATTTATTCAGAAGTGTATTACTGAAGATTCCTGCAAGGAATTTTTTTTTTTTTTTAAATAAAACGTTGATTTTGAAAATTTGTAGAGGGCATTGGTTTGTGCATACTGTCTTGTGGTAAAAGCTTTCACTTACAATTTAGTCTGAAAAGAATGGTACCTTCTGTTAGCATATCTCTAGTTAGGATGGAGGGAAAAAATTAAGGGGGGGGAGCTTTTTCATAGCTGGAAGGAGTAATTAATTGAAAAAGCAGCATGGAATGGAATACACCCATCATTCATTTACTTCATTTTTCTATTAGAGGTCTCCAGATACTGAAATCCTCTAACTTACTTAGATTAGGCTCATCCGTGTGCCATTTACCTCATGCTCAGTATGAAGGGATCTTGCAGTGGAATGTGAACATGGGTGTAATGTATGATTTTTGCAATGATATTGGAACTTTTAGCTCTGTAATGAATATGTATTAAGAACAATAACAGTAAGGAAGAGTCTTTTTATATTCCAGCTATGATTTGGACCTTTTTTAAGAGACGTGTTCTCCAAAGTCGGAATATTGATTCAGCTCACTTGTTAGAAAATTCTCTTTTCATTCATCTTTCTTGCACTGTTTTTTATAAGAAATAATGCTTCAGTTTTCCTTTGTAGTGTGTGTGATACCTTGAGTGACTAATATGTAAGGGTTTTCTACGTAGGAAAGACTTTTTTTCTGAACTTGACGAAGGCAATCCCTCCCTTCTTTCCCCCTGTAAAGAATTTGAGGGTTTGTTGTTGTTGTTTTTATTTGTTTATTTTTAATAGCAAATTTCTTTGTTACCGAAGGACCTAAATATGTTTGGATTTGATACATTTTTAAGGTTAAAAAATACCTACACATTCCTGTTGTTTTACTATATTTCTCCTTATTTTGTGGTCATGAGTTTATTTTCATCTTTCAGAAAACGGGGCAGTATTTGAAGGCTTGACAAATGCATCCCAGGCTGAAAAACTGCTGCATTACTCCTCCTCTTCCTCCTTCAGAAAATTGACTTCTTTAAAGAGAGGTAAAGTTGGATGTTGCACTTTTTGTAGAATTTTTTTTTTTTTACAGGCAGAGTGAACTAAATGTGAACTTCGTCAGTAGCTTTTCTTGTGATGTTTTAAATTAACTTATATATACATGTCTCATTCTGATGACTGATATCTGTTCCCCTATCTGTTGAAAAACATGTCTTCAGAAACCCTTGTTTGCAGAGATCTGTTTACTTGTATTGTGTTATCTGATAGTATTATTTAGCAGCACTTCTGCTAAAGTAAGTCATCCACGTGTTACTTGAATTTAAATTAATCTAATGTTGTTACTTCTGAATGTGATATCTCTTAGGATATTTAAACAGGATTTAGAAATCTGAGGCAGGTCATTACCCACAGGAGCTTGTATTCTCTCAATGACTTGCTAGCTGCCAAGGACTGTGCTATATGGTATGTGTAGTCTCATTTATACATATTTGCATGACATGGAACTTACAGCTTCACAACATAATTTTTATATTGCATTTCACTTCATTTTCCATTTAACAGGTGCTGACCTATTCTTAAATACAAATCTTTCTTCAGAAATCAAAACAAAAATGTTCTAAGACCAGAATAGCTGATTCCAATCATCTAGGCTGGCTATTTGAAAGCCATTTATCACAGGACTTCCATGATGTAACTTGTATACCGAACCCATAACTTTTGTTTGAGCCTGAATAATTTTTAAAACACACCTGATAGAAAATTGTAAAAAGTAGAGATTTCACTTCATGTTTACCTGCCTTTTTCCTACAAAATTTACAACAAATTCTGCAAATAGTAGCACTTCAGATACTCTTAACATTACTTATATGTGGTTAATGAGCATAAGTGTTTATGGGATTAAAGATGATACTAGTAGCTTTCATCTTGTTATCATCTGCTTTTGGAAGTGTTTCTCTTTTTTCCCCATCCCAGGCTAAAAGAACTTCAGAAAATGCAATTGTATTAAAGGGGGAAAAAAGTTTGAATTATTATTTTATTTTTTAAGGGATGCTTTGAAGTTGATGAGCATTTGTATTTTTTAGGAAAAAATGTGGTAAAGATACCTGACAATGTGTGACAGCTTTGTTGCATGTAACTGTTATATAGCTATATCAACTTCTAAAAAAGTAAAACAAAAAAGTGACTAAAGTATCTCTTAAAGTACAGTGTCCCTTCTTGTGTCTTGTTTCTGTTCGGGCAGATGTTTAATTGCAGGTCCTGTCAAAACCAAACTTTTGATGAAACCATAACTAAGAATCACCATCTTCTGGTGTCTAATATGGCTTTAAAAAGTCCTTACATTTTACTGTCTCCTCAATTTATCCCTTTTCAGGTTACTATTGTTAATTACTTTCCTTTTGGATGACATGCTTGCAAGCGGCATTTGTGCTGTCATTATTAGTTTGGGGGCTTGTGACCAGATAAACATTAAATTAGTTTTCTGTAATTTTTGTGTGTAGAGGGTTACCAAAAAGAATGTGTTGATGTGTGGCCAGATGAGTTTAAAAGGCCTCAGAAAGTTCTGCGTAACAATTTCTCCAGCTCTCCTTTAGCCTTTGGCTAGCAGATCAAAGCTCCTGTCTGAGTGATAGGCAATAAATAGTTGGGAGCAAGGAAAATAATTTTAGTAACGCTACATTTTTTTCCATAGTTTGGAGCAGTAAGAAGTCCAGTAGATTGGAGATCTAAGCTAAATCCATCTGAGTACCTAACAGCTTCAATCCCCTTAAGATTTTTTTCAGTCACCTTATACTCAGGGTAAGAGCTTTAGCTCAATCTCTTCATTGTGACCCATAAACAACTGTTGGAAGGAGGTTATTTAATGCACACAGTGTGTTCAGAACCCTGTTAAGTTATTTGCATGTTAGTAAAGCCGTGAGTGTGAATTAAATGCATTAAAACTGCCCGTATATAACTCTGTAATGAAATTAACTATATGACTAGGAATACACTGCAGTGTTTAAAACACAGAACAAACAAAAAACCCTGCTAGCTCATATACATACACAAGATAGTTCTTTTCTTCCACAATACAGAGGTTGTGCCTGACCTAAATTACATTGCATCTTTTTTCTTTTTTTGCTAACTGTAATCTTTTTGCTCTTCTCTTTTGTCTCTTGAAGAAGGCCCTTCTAATTTCTTCATGTAAATATCTTTTCCTTTGTAAGCTATCGTTATTTTAAGGTGTATGTATACCATGTCAGAAATACAATACTGAAAGTAATCTAAAGGAGTTGGGAGAACTCTTTATTATTTAACTGGGATAGTCAAATAAATCACCCAGCACAGAATGTTGGAAGGGAACTATGTGTACAGAGAGAATAATGTCATTTTTCTTACAGGTCATTTTTCTTCATCTTTTGTTTGCTGCTTGTTAGGTCTGAAGGTCTTCACAGATGCTGGTGTCAGCTGGTATTCCTGACCACGGCTTTTCCTAGTGTTCCTCCCAACACACATGTGCACGCGCGTGTGCGCACACACACACGTATGCATGCACTCTCTCCTGTATAAGACAGTATGAACGGTTGTAGAAGAGCCAAAGGAATGCTTTTTTATTTTATGTCTTCCGTTCTGCCTCTCCTGTAGTTAGAACAGATTTTGCTAGTTTCCTGAGTGAAATTGTGTAATACTATTGCTGAAAACTGAAGAAACTGATTTTTAATTTTCAGACGAATTATACTCAAAAGAAAGGTGTTTTAGGCCCAATGTTTAGTTTTTCAGATCTTGTATATCAGCAGATGTACCTCCTGCCATTTATGACAAGTCCCTCAACAGGTGGTGATACCACTTCAAATACAGTTTTTGGTCTCTTATATTTGAATGGGTTCTTTTAACAAGGGAAGCTATGCGAAGTAAGTGAAGTTTGAGAAGATAAGGATATGACTGAAAAAAATTGAAAGCAAACAGGCAATTTGTGAAAATTCAAAAGTTGTTAGAATATTATCGTTATATATAAAATGGAAAATAATAGCGACAATTGTCCATGCAAGTTTTCTTTTTGATTTGCTTGTATGTTTCTGAGCATTCTGACATACTTTTACAAGAGCTGAATCTTGAAGCTTTTCTTTCAAGGTACACGGTTCTTTTTAAGAACAAGCTTTAAGGAGTGAAGTTCTGCTATTAGGCGTTCTAATAACTGGTATTATGAAACTGCTTTACTTTGAGATGTCTCTAGAACTGTCATTACAATGTCTCGCATGGTTTGTTTCATGATGTTATTTATTTTGCTCCACTTGTCTTTTCTTTGTACTATATTTGTTAAGGGAGCAAGAATGGGATGATGTGTTTGTCTTAAATAATGTATGTTTTGGCCTGAAGCACCGAATCCTTTTTTTTCCTCCTCCCCCGTTAATGTGCAGTAGTTTTGACAAAGAGTCTGAAGAGAACAGTTTGATCATTGTTAGAACTGGGACCAGTTGTCAGAAATGCAACTTTTCATATTGTTGGATATTATATAAATCTACTGTGAAATTGTTGATAGCTTTTCAATGGGGTAGGATTTGACAAAACAAAATTTTTCTGCCAAAGCTCCTCTTTACATTCTTTTTTCCTTTTTCTTCTAAAGGTAAGAGAGAAGCTATAGAAGTAAGAAAATGCTGGGATCAGAACGAGGTGTGGTGGAAGAATGGCTGTCAGAATTCAAGGTGAGGTGAGAAGATGAGTGATAGCTGTACCATTAGTAACATTTTAAATATTATTACATTATCTTTCAAATTTTTATAATGAATAAAGCATGCAAAGGTCTATGTAAATGTCAACTGGTACCTACTATACAATGCATGGTTCTAATAGTAGTTTATTTTTATTGTTTGTTATTGTAGAGCCAAACATTGTCTCCTATAACAATGTGATTTTTAAAGCATGTCTCACTGTGTAAATCAAGCTGACAGAATTTAACTGAATAACACTGCATAAATTTATGTTTGAGCAACTTTTATTTTGCCTCTAAAAAATTAGTGGAAATGTTTGGAGTTTTAAAAATATCAGAGAAAATATTTGACTGTTTTTTCCAATAGCTTCTGTAAAACGAGTTGTTTTATCATGAAGAATCTGAAGTATTTTAAGCTATTTTGCATGTTTGTAATTATGCTGAGTAAAATACAGGATAATGCATAAACAGGAAACTCGATTTCATGACTGATATAAAATTAATCTGTTATTTAAATTAAGAATTAGTAATTCCTCACATCATATATGTGCAAAAATTCATTACATGGCATTGTTGAGAAACTTGTTGAGAAGCCAAGGATGCAAAATCTACAGATGCAGTTCCTTGGTGGAGCTGTCCATGTTCACTTTGCATTATCCACACCTCTTAAATAAAATTGAAGTTGATTAATCAAGTCTTTGAAAAGTGCCTGTTAAATAAGGAATATCAAGAAAAGAGAGAGTCCTCCTTTCATGCTGGATCAAATGATTTTTATAAAAGATAAATCTGAAATTGCTTTTGAAGGTAACCCTGAACATTGCTGTGTTGCCACCAAATGCAATTCCTATGAAGAATTGGTACTGAATTAACTAGGTTACAAGTCTGAAAATGTACTCATCTTCAGGAATTGTTCTTGATGTTGGGGTGAGACTGAATGCTTTTGTGGAAATCTTGATCTCCACAGTATATTTATAAGAACACTTGGAAGCACTGATTTTTCAGAGTAACACTTTTTTTTTTTTTTNATTTGTTCACACTCATACAGCTTTCACTTGTACAGCAAAAAGTAGAATAACTAAGACATGGAGATGGAGAGGAAGAATCATCTTTCTGATGTGGTGTAACATGGGTACCATCCCTCTTTTTATTCTCCTCTGTTTTGACATTCACTTTAATGCCTTTCTGGTTAGACACAACCTCCTGTGCTCCCAAAAATACAGTTTGTGCTGTCTTCTAAATTTTACTTGCCACATCAGAGACAAAGTAGGCCTTACAGTGAAGCTTAGTAAGACCTATGGACGTCTTACCTGGTGGCTTATTACAATGGAAGATGGAATCATTTTATTAAATCCTATATGCAGTTAAAATAACCAGATATTCTTCTGCTTATACGAGTATGATGTTTGTGTAATTTGGTTTATATTGCTGTAAACAAGAGCAGAACCTGGGCCCCAAAATGTAAATATATACAATAAAAAATTAGCTTACCCTTGTCCATAATTCATTTTGCACATGATGTAAAACTCTGCTTCCCATTCCATTGGCTTCTACTATGAGCGTTTCTGGGAAAGTGTGTGAAATTTNCCTTTTTTTTTTTTTTTTTTATCTTTAGGCATTACCTGAAACACAAATTTCCAGCTATGCAGCTACATTGCACCGAAAAAAAACACTGGTACCAGCTCTTTATAAAGTAATTCAAGACCCAAATAATGAGGTAGGAGACTTTTAAAAAAAAAAAAAAAAAATATATATATATATATATATATTTGTTCACACTCATACAGCTTTCACTTGTACAGCAAAAAGTAGAATAACTAAGACATGGAGATGGAGAGGAAGAATCATCTTTCTGATGTGGTGTAACATGGGTACCATCCCTCTTTTTATTCTCCTCTGTTTTGACATTCACTTTAATGCCTTTCTGGTTAGACACAACCTCCTGTGCTCCCAAAAATACAGTTTGTGCTGTCTTCTAAATTTTACTTGCCACATCAGAGACAAAGTAGGCCTTACAGTGAAACTTAGACCTATGGACGTCTTACCTGGTGGCTTATTACAATGGAAGATGGAATCATTTTATTAAATCCTATATGCAGTTAAAATAACCAGATATTCTTCTGCTTATACGAGTATGATGTTTGTGTAATTTGGTTTATATTGCTGTAAACAAGAGCAGAACCTGGGCCCCAAAATGTAAATATATACAATAAAAAATTAGCTTACCCTTGTCCATAATTCATTTTGCACATGATGTAAAACTCTGCTTCCCATTCCATTGGCTTCTACTATGAGCGTTTCTGGGAAAGTGTGTGAAATTTAACTTCTAAGTAAATTGTGTAAGCATACCACTCTCTGCTGTGTAAACTGCTTTAGATAAAATGCTTCAAAATATTTGATTTATCATCTGTGATCTCTTGTATATTTATAAACTTAATGGCAAGTGTGTGCAGCAAGGAAGCTTTTTGTTTCCCTAAATACAGCTCAGCTGCTTTTGGAAGCTGAATGCTTGATTGAGCTTAAAAAGATTACATAATTCACATGTAATAAAAAAGTGCTTCATAGGTTTCAATGTCGTTTCAGTGTTACAAATAACTTGCACAGTGACCTTTTTCTTTGTACTGAAACTACCATTATTTTCTCCAACCTGAAGCCAACAATGCTGCTGTTGTCTTTTATCATATACGTGTATGTGTGTACATATACTTCTGAATATGTAAATGCTGTCTTTTGCTCTGAAAATAAGCTTTTTTTTTTTTATGATGGAAAGAGTCAACTTTGCAAGAAAAAAAAAAAAGAATCTTCTTAAGGGTCTGATGGTGTTTTTAAATTACTGCACACTGGTGCTTGTCAAATTTTACTCTTTGAAAGTGCTGTTGCTGTTTGGGGCTGGTTCTGAACTCAAGTGTAAGATACACAATCCCAAACTCAAAGAAGACTGACTTCAAGTTCTGCGTGTTAAGACAGTTTGTGCTTCCATGTTGCATTTCCAAACTCACTTGTGTGTGAGGAGTATAACCTCATAAAAACCTCTCACAAAAGTGTATAGTAGATTTGTTACTTTGTGTAATTCTGTGGTAATATTTGGCTTTAAGTGAATTTTTTTTAAAATGCTTTGTAGGGCTTTATTTTTTTTTTTTTTTAGAAAGATAACTGATTGCTTATGAAGATAAAGCTTATGTGTCAAACCATTATAAAAGCCTACTTGCTGGATTCTTAAACATGATGGAGAAGTGATTTTCTTGGTACAACTTAATCATAAAGTTGACCTGTTTTTAAAACCTCATGAAAGGGGCTGCTGTTTAGGGCAAACTTGAGTTTTGCAAGAATCACGTAGTACTATCTTGATAAGACTAGGATTATTGATATAACGTGGAACAGCATGTTTAAGAACCAAAGCAAGTGACTAAGGTGTTTATCTCTTTTTACAGCTGTCTACCAATTTCAGAGCTAAGAAATGAAGGGATGCAAACTGTCAAGTTAAATGCCATTGTTACTTTTTACCTTTTGTAAAATTCCCTGAGTTTCTTAATACAATAAAGATAATGGCTGGAACAGAAAGTTACATAAAGAGGACAGAGCGTTCTTGCTCATAAGCAGATTGTTTAATTGAGTAACGTTCATTTTTTGCATAATATTTGCCTTCTTAAGTGCTTTTGAAGTACTGTTTTTTTAGATAGTTTCATAATATTTTGAGTTGGTTTACAGTTATAGACATAAATGGTCTATGAATTTTAAGTTAATGCAGCAATGAAATTTAAATATTGACTATTCATGTCTGGCTATTTAGGTTTAACCTGGAAAGCTCAGCTTTGAAACAGGAGATCACCTTTGCAATGCTAAGCACTTTCCAGACTTAGTACTCTTGAAATAACAACTAATTTTATGCTTTGTGTTATACTTAACCCTAAAATGAGCACATTATTTCCTACTGTGATTGAATTCATCAAAAAGGCAAGCATTTCCCATCTTTGTCATACATTTTATAGCACGTTATAATTTACTTCAAGATATGGTATGGTATGACTCTTAAGATTTGGCAACCTTGTGAAATAAGCCAAACTTTGAAGCTATTAATTAGTCAACTTCCTTAAAACATAACTAGTGTACATCTCTGTGAGGTGTAAAAATGCAGTCTGCAAATTATGTCACTGTCACTTATTGTATTTAAATCAGTGAAAATATTGTTTTAAATTGTTTGTTATGCTAATTGCTGTTTATGCTAATAGGAGAGCTCTTTTAATGCCAGATTTTAGTTTGTCAGAAAAGAGATATGATTGTAATAGACTTTATAGCTTGTATTTTTTTTTGTCTGACTGCTGTGCTACTCAGTTTATTTTAACATTGGACTGAAAGATCTTCGGGATTAAAAAAAGCGTGTGCCTATTCATGTATATATCTACTACTGGTGACAAATGCTCCATGTCCTCTGTTTATCCAGTGTCTTCTGAACATTTATATTCAGAGAATTCATTGGAAAAGGTTGGTTCTCTGAAAACCCAAATAACTAGATTGCAAGAAAAACATTTTATTCTTTCTTACAGTATCTATTTTTGCATTTCCAGGTGGAAGAAGATCATACTGTATTTTGATAGGAAAAATTTGTGTCTTTGAGCCTTTGAAAATATTTTTTTTGCATTCTGTTTTCTGTAGCATATCTACTGTTGTAGCACAACTAATATGACGACTATTAGAAATGAGCAGTATTTACATGCTTGCAGTACTAGTGACTGGATATTGCTGAATGTTTCTAGGCAGCATGGTCTCACTTAAAAGACTAATTTTACAAAATTTTCATTTGAAAGAAAGCAGAATTAACTCAGTAACTAAGTAGAATTGACTCTGGTAGAGTCTGATCTGACTTTAGCTAAAATAAATTACTCTTTTCCGCTGTTTTTAATGGGATTTGGATTAGACTGACTAATTTCAAATAGGAAACAGCTTTGGGCAACTGTCATCTCTAATCTAATAGAAGTACTGTTTATAGCCATGCCACTGTATATATCTGCTTTCTGATAATATTTATTTAGCTCATCTTGAACCTGTTATCTCCTTGCAGATGTGCTTGTATTTATTATTTCCATAGATTTATTCATTTTTCTTTTTTAGCACTAGCTTCCTGTTCGTATTTTCTTTTAAAGAGAACACGCATATATTCAGTGATCTCTGAATTATTTATTATCCATTTTTTGTTGTTGTTTGAACATCTGAAATGTGCTAGGCTTTTCATAAAATGAGGATACAGTTCTGTCTCTGAGGATTTGAACATCTACTGTAACAGATGCTTTTAATAATTAGTGTTACTTTTAGATATGAATTTGCACTAAGTAAATATTAAGACAATATACTTTTGCATCTTTAGAACATAAGGTGCTACACATGTGTGAAATATTAGAATAAATATACTAAATAAAACAATGTATGCTCAACTTAATAAGAGAATGCTAGGACTTTTTCTTCAAAATGATTGCAGTAGAAGATTTACTGGCTTATAATTTCATTTAGATCCCAAATAACAAATAAAGTATTGAGGTATTTTACATACATGGCTTGTAAAAATCGGTGTGCCACAAATTACTGAACTTTGCTCATTCTGTGTCAACATTCTTAGTGTCAGCTTTCTTCCCTCCCTTTCATGTGGAGTCTGCCTTTGCTTCTGTTGTAAAAACAGGCTTTTAGCTTAGAGTAACAAGGCTGTCAGTCAGAAGCCTTGTTACGCAAGGTACTTACACCGAGCCTTGCATAAGAGATTTGACTGCTAGCAAAGTTTTGTTTTGCATAGATGTGATGTTATGGCTTATGTAATCAGTGGTTTAAAATATCATGCTTCTTTGACCAGGATATACTGTGTGTTAGAAATGGAACTGTGTTCACTTTTCCGTGGGCACTGTAAAGTTGATGCTCTCTTAGGGCAGCTATCTTGATAGAAATTCTGTCAAATTTATGCTGAATGTCTGTGACGTACTGGAGTAAAATACCTAAGTCTGAATAAGTATATGTGAAGTTTTACAGTCATACAGATTTATGGCCTTGCACATTTATCGAACTTCCAAACTGAGAACTTGTAGATATGGCTCTCCCTCTCTGCTGATAGCAAGGGACTTGTTCAAAGTTCTTAAGAGGATGGTTCACAACAAATCATAGGTCTTCTTTATACAGCATAGGTAAGCAGTGACAATGAATTCTACAGGAAATTCTGGGTACTAGGATTCTGATGATTAGACAAATTAATGGAAGAAGAATGCATCAAAGTCTAGGAAACATGTCGCTTATTCTCTGCAAGGCCTAAGCTGCATATCCCTGGGAGTGAGACTGTGTACTGGAAGAGGAGTCATACATACAGTCTCTGATCTTTTGCTCTGCACTGGGTATTTCATATTTATGCCTTTTTGTATCACCAGTATGACTGCTATTGTATTGGTCAAATGTAGGATTTTTATTACTCTAAAAACAGATGTGTGTAATTCAATGTTTAGTGTTTTCATGTGTGTATGTGAGAGATACATAAAGCATATCTGTTTAGAAAGAGAATTATTTGATATTCTGGCCTCTATTTTTCTGACTCCATTTAACTATTCTGTACAAATAGAGACTCTTTAGGTTACATGGATGCCTCAGTTTGTTGGACATTGAATCCCATGAATATTTTCCCTAGGTCAGATCATCCCATCTCTTAACGACTTGGAAAAAATAGTGTTTGTAGATACAGGTCTCAGACCATATCAAAATTCCTGTCTTAATTTATGTTGTGTTTTAGTAGTTTTTGACTCTGGTATTAAAAACTTGCTTAGTTATGGGAAAGGGAAAGACAGTTTGACATCTGTTTTTTTTTTTTTTTTTTTGTTTTTTTTTTTTTTAATATATACACCTCTGGATGCATCCTAACTATTGTCTTAGCATTGTAGACTCTTAAAATGACATTTTTTTTCTTGTGCTTACTGACTTGATAAAGGCCTTTTTTGAAACCCAGAGGGCAGCTCAAGAAAAATCACTTTGCATTGTATTGAATAAATGCATGCTGGTTGGGTTTGAGACTAAAAAGCAGTTGGTAAGAAATTAATTCATATTTCTGTCAATAGACTTGTCATTAGCAGCTGCTGCTAATCTTCAACCTTCGTACTTTTCTAAACCTTACAACTGCGCCATTGAAGTTTTATGGTGCACATAGTTCAAGCCACAAGTCTGTCACGTGCCTTAAATTAGTACCTGTATACAAAAGAAATCTTGTACTGACAGCCCTAGAGAATAGTGTTCTCATTTCCCAATACTGCATACCAGTTCTCCTCAGGTCTATACTTGCAGACCTCCTTAAAAGGAATACAAATATTATTTTGGTTCATTCATTTACTTGACATCGAGGAACGTCATCTTCACTGGCTGCAGTGGCTGGATCGTGTAGCCCATATATTTGCTATTGCATTTGCCCTTGTTAGAAAAGCCTAATGGTAACTCATTACCCTTTTTGCTTTTTCACAGCTCCTGGAGCCTGTTTGCCACCAGCTCTTTGAACTATATCGTAGTTCTGAAGTTCGGCTCAAGAGGTTCACGTTGCAGTTTTTGCCAGAGTTGATCTGGGTATATCTGCGTCTTACTGCCAGCAGGGATAGGCAAAGTAATGGTTGCATTGAAGCATTGCTGCTTGGCATTTACAACTTGGTAAGTAAGGTGGGGGGGGATAGATGAGGAAAGCTTTGGTCTGAGGTTTTACATCACTAACAAGTAGGAATAAAGTAAATTATTAGAACAACATATTTAAAATTATAATATGGTTGCATGAAAACATACTTAATCTAGAAAAAAGCATAATTTAGTGAGGTTTAGTAAAAACATATTTGCAAAAACATTTTTTATTGTTTGTAAATCCATTTGGGACAAACATTTTAACTAAAAAGGATCGTCTCATGGGCTTTTAGTGTTACATACTTGCATATGTAAGAAAATGAAGTAACCCTCTTTAATGTTGAAACGTACAGCTTTCTATAGATATGATTGTCAGGCATATCTATATATGATTAGTCAGTCTTCCCGTGTCACTCCTCCCCCCCGCTTACTCTGAATAGGGCTTTTTTAAGCGCAGTTTGAAGCTGAAACTACTGTGCATGCTAGCACTTAAATACATGCATGTGTACATTTGAGGCAGATAGTTGTCTTGAGTGGAAGTGTGATTTTAAGAATTAGTAAAAATAACTGTAGAAGATTAAGTTTGGCTGTTGGATATAACAGTAGTTTTTTATATCCTTACCTTATCCTGGAAATGTTTACTCTTGTAATGTTATGAGACTGTTTGACAAATTTAGCAATAGTGCCAAGATAGGCATTATCTGACGGGAATTTCTGTTATCTAACTTGAAAGCATATTATACTGAAACATTGCCCTTCTCTCTACTATCATAGGGAACCCGTCCTTTTAATTGTATTTTGTTTGTACCCATGATGAGACAGTGTGATTATTTTAATAAATAAATAAAAAGTTCTTGCTATGTGTGTAGATCAGCTCTAACAACTGGAAAATCCAGTTATTTTAGATTTATCCTGTTAGGAAAAAAAAATTGGAAATGACTTGCTGATTTTTGGTACTGTTTGCTGAGTTGAATATTTATCTTTGGCGTCAGTTTTTGCATAAAGGTCCTTTTGCAGTTCCTCTGAAACTCATTTTGGTGATCACTGTTCTTTAAGGACAGTAATTTCTTCATTCTCTCCAAATTCAAAAAGAAAGAGGCCTCAAAATGAGCAGTGGCTGCTTCTATTTTTTTCTTTGGTTCAGTTATTGTTATTTTTCTCCACATCTACTGATACTGAAGGAATGAAGTTACTTTCTCAATCCTTAGAAAGTGAAAGCCAACAATAAATCTTTTGCATTCTGCTAAATTCCATCAGCTCTTTTCCTGTTGTGACCCTTAAAGCCTCCTTTAAGTGCTGTGCTACCTTGGAGTAGGTTCTATGCAATTCTATTATAAATAAATGTTGTAATGTACAGATGGGCTAGAGAAGCTTTTAGTTCATGTTTTTTGATGAAGTCACAATGATCAAGGAGCCAATGATGTTTTTAACTGCCATATATGATAGAGGTCTTTCCCATTTTTTAAATATGTGTAGAAATTTGCTGATACTCTGCAAACACACAGAGACCTTAGGGTGTTAACAGTCTTACCAGATAAGAGCATCTAACTTCTTACTTTTAAATACCTTTTAAGAGTTCTGTAAGTTTCCAAGTCCTGTCTTCTCACTTCTGTTCTTTGTTTTTTTTTTTCTCTGTTCATTTTTCTTGTTTGTTTTTGAATGCAGGAAATTGCTGACAAAGATGGAAACAACAAAGTTTTATCTTTCACCATCCCTTCATTATCTAAACCCTCAATATATCATGAGGTAAGAGAGCTGCTGTGGTAAATTAGGCTTGGATCTCTTAGAGCAAAGAAAACTGCATCCATTTGATGCAACAGACCATTTTAGGTGCATCCTGTTGCACTGTGTTTTCGATGTCACTGTCTTGCAGCAATTAGTGCAATCTAATTCAATAATAGTAATAGAAAAGTAATGTAAATGTTGAAAAATATTTGCTGACAGTGCCCGTTCTGAATGGAGGTTAGTTGTGTTGTAGTTGCAGATGGGTTGCTGCATAAGCGTTATGATAAAAGTAGTCTATTTCCTCTTCTAAATCCTCATTAATACAGTTTGAACTTGGAATCGTTTTTCTTTCTCTACTGTTGCTCTACAAAATGCCTGTTAAATGAGGACGAACTTTAGATGGCTATGCAACAATCAAAATTGAGAATTACTCTCACCTGCTCTACTGCTGTTTATGATAATGAAATTAGATAATGTTTTTAGATTTACTGTATTCTGGAATAACTCTCATTTTTATAGATCACAAGACAAGTGTGTATTTTCGCCTGGGTGGTTAGGAGTTTTAATGTTTCTGGAGACTTTTTACTTATGGTTCGATTTCTCCTCCCTCCCATCACATACTTTTAGCCCTCTACTATTGGATCCATGGCTTTAACTGAAGGAGCTCTCTGTCAGCATGATCTCATCAGGGTAGTTTACAGTGATCTTCATCCTCAAAGAGAAACCTTCACAGCACAGAACCGGTAAGTGGATGCGTTGTAACTTTTGAGGTGCTTCACCAGGCAGTCAACAAGTCCTTAAATATTAAGACTAAATAGATTGTGTTTGGTCCTTTCTCAGCATTTAGTGCTTGGAAATAAAGCTAGAGAGCAAATCAGTAATCTTGAGGTATATTTTTGTTTTTGCTTCCAACTTTGTGTGTTCTTGCTATTAATTTAGATGAGAGTAACGTCTTTGTCATCTCTGTGTCTATCAGGAATATCTTTGGGTTTATGTCTGTCAATTCAAATTCTCCTGGAAGTATAACAAAATTCAGTTTTTGCTCGAGGCTGGGACTGCTTTTTCCACAGGAAAAGGGGAATGAACCTGAGTGCATAGACTGAACTAGGGATAAGTGACCTCAGGAGCTGGAATTCCTCTTTCTGCTGCACGAGGACATGAAGACTGGGGCTCTACTCATCATTAGTCACTGCAACCAGGTTTTAGCCAGGTCTCTTCTACACTGAAGAGTAGACTCAGAGCTGTATGACTGGCTGTTTCAATGCCTTGCTGTTCTAGTGACTCTCAGCTTTACCTGTGTTTAAAGCTAGCTCTGGAAAAAGTGATAAAATAATTTTAAAAGCGCTGCAGACTCATCCAGCTCTTTGTCTGAATTTTATGCCATATGCCATTTTCTCCATAATTCCTGCATAGGCTAATGGTTTTCAGTAATAACAATTTAAAGCGAACCTTTAATATCCTATTTCAAGTTAGTGAATTATAATGGAAGAGGATTTCAGGATTTGTGTGTTTACTTCTGACACTCTTTCCTGTGAGGTAATTTTGAGACTGAGTTACAGATTTTGTACTTATTTATTTTTAATTCTGATGAATATTAAGAATTTAAACCATGCAAGGTTTTGCTTTTGTTTCTTTTCAGGTTTGAGGTACTGAGCTTTCTCATGCTGTGCTACAATTCTGCTATTGTCTATATGCCTGCCTCTTCTTACCAATCACTTTGTAGGATGGGTTCCAGGTGAGACACTTGCCTTTGAAGTAGCCTTGCAGGGTACATCTAGATTTCTAAATATTATTTCAGCAAAAAAGAATGAATTTACTTGTTTTTAATAACTTAAAGCATGTAACTTTTGGTCAGTCCTGCGACTTAATTGGAGATTTGATGCTATGCTTGGATATAGATAAAACACATGGATTATCTTACTACTGCAGTGGGTTTCATTCCAGTTATGTAACTTTTTTTTGTTATTTGAGGAAGAAAAAATAGTTTTTGGGAAAATTAGTTGAAGCCACTCGGAGCGATTTGTCTTTATTGGATTTATGTATCATTCAGACACTTTTCAGTACGGTCAGCTTCAAAATCTAGTGAGGAATACCTCTAGTTTCCTCTGCTTCCAAATACTAACCTCTCTTGTTTCTGAGGATGGTTTATATGAAGTGCTTGCACAACATCCTGGGGTTTAG
>VXAA01007015.1:3061400-3076111 GCA_013399115.1 Anseranas semipalmata
TTTTTTTTTTTTTTTTTTTTTTACAGTAGAGTCAATGCTATGCCATATAGAAAAGCAGGCACTTTTTTGAGGGCCAGAAGTTTTTTTGTTTGTTTGTTGTTGTGTTTTTAAAAGGCAGCTGAAAGTAACTCTCAAGAATACAGTATCTGTGTTAACTAAAGGTAAAAGGTGATTGCATGCCGTCAGTGTACATTAGATGGGAGATGGCATGCCTCTGTTCTGTACAACTGAAATGTTTCCTTTAAAGAAAATTGGTTTTGGTTACTGAATTGCTGGGAGAGCCTTGTGTTTGGTGACCGGCAGTAAACAACATCTTGCCTCATTCTTTAGAAGCTGGTTATGATTTGAAGAAAACAGAGTTAATGGCTATATGGGAATAATACTCCGGATTATGGGCAAGTCATTTCTCAAGAAACTGTTGATAAACTGTTTTAGTAGTTGGAAGAGCAACATAAGAGTGTTCCATGTTGTGTACTTACATTTTGAAAAACGGGGTATAAAAATTAAAAACATCACTTTGATGTAAAGATGTTTGTAGTATTTGTGGGGTTAACATTTTGTTAAAATGGTATGGGTTTTTTTTTTTTTTTTTCAGGCTGTGTGTGAGTGGATTTCCACGGCAGCATGAGAAACGCTGGAAAGAACACTGTGGTAGAGTGGTGTTAGACCCTGACTTCATGGTGCAGCTGCTCACAGGTGTCTATTATGCCATGTAAGTAGATTACTTTTTTTGGTAGAAGAAGAAATGGCTGGTTTTACATGAATTAAAATATCAATGCTCATTGTTTTATAATTGGAAGAAATGAATTAAACTCTTATGACACAAGAATCTAACTCAATTAGTATATTTCCCATTACTTGCTCAATCAGCCAACTGATAATTTGGAAATATTTCTGTCAGCATTGGAGTAGGTGGTGAAGGACCAGCAGTAGGTGCTGAAGAGTGAGGCACCTGGCATCACCTCTTCCTAAGTTTCCACTGCCACCAGATAACCTTCTATTCACAAGCATAAAGAAGTTGGCTGCCAAGATAACTTGAAAAATGCAGTCCTCTGGAATGCCAGTAGTTTCTGAGGTAGCAAAAGTCCATTTCTGATGAAAATTGAGTTCTGCTAAGTATTGTAAAACTTTATATCTTGACCCAATTTTTTATTCTTTAAGTTTGTCCTGATTATGGTGTCAACTTTGTCTCACTTGGAGGTGACAGGGAACATCTTTTTTTTGTTATATCAACAAGAGTAATACAAAACTCTGTCTATACTTTTTAAAAGAAATGGAGGGGCTGGGTGTGCATGCAGCTGATGAACATTCTACATAAGGAAAGAAGTAAAAAGCTGGATTTGGGCAGAAGAAAAGACCAGTTTGAGTTCCTAAGATACGAAAGATAAATTTTTTTCTTTACTTTTCAGATATAATGGTCAATGGGATCTCGGCCAGGAGGTATTGGAGGACATAATTTACAGAGCACAGCTTGAACTCTACTCACAGCCTCTGTTGGTAAGAAAAAAATCTATTGAATTTTATGGATGTGATTAAAAAGAGTATGGAAGTGTTTCTGAGGTGGACTCATAATGAAAGTGTTTGTGGCCATTTACTGCATTCCCAAATGCAAGTGGTTGTTAACAGCTACTGTTTTCAACATAGCTATCTATACCACGCTTTAACTGCTAGGGTGTTGGGATCTTTTAGGGCTCATTGTTGCAGATAGCTAGCATTTTCTAATGTGGTGCAGTTGGATCAAAATGGTTATGTTGTTTTAGCACCAGCTACTAATGAGTGATTCAAAGAAGTTTAACTGAATGGTTGTATGTCATAGGACATTGGTTGCAAAAAGGTGTATTCTTTGCTTCTAGACCTTCAGAAGGGTTGAGAATACATTCTGTGGTTTAACTGATAACAGAAAAAGCAGCAACAGGATAGAGCTGAAAGTGAGGAGGAGCTTTATCTCCAGATTCAGTGATTGATTCTGATTGATTAAAGTCACAAAAGTCTTAGTCTTTACCTTCTGTAGAGGAACATCAGTAGAATGGTTTTCTTATGATGATTGTGTTTTTTTTTTTTTTTTTACAGTTTCCACTAGAATTGTTGTCTTAATCATAAAAAAGAGAGAAATGAAGGAGGGAAGGAGGTGAAAGCTGGATGCAGGTGGATGTGACTGGGGAGGATGAGGAGGTTGGCAAAGAGAAAGGAGGAATGGAAGGCTTTTATTTTTTTGTCAGATGTAGGAACGAGGCTCAAAATAAGAAGGAACATTAAAGAAAATAAAGTAGGATAGACTATTATCTCAGTTTCTCAGAACTGTGTCCAGAAGCCTTTGGTCCTCCTCTGAACTCACAACAGTAACATTTCACTGCTTTTTACATAACTGAGAAAGGAGTGGATTGGGAAAAGTCTTTTTTTGTCGCAATCTGGCATCCCTCTCTCCTCCAATAAATTAAGTAAAATTATTCTCTTGATGAATTAATATTGGCTGTAGAAACTTATCTACAGGCTTTCTGAGAGTTCTGCATTTTAAAAGGTTGGTTTCCATTGAATTATTATAATAGCTGGTTCCTTTTGGAAATGACTCATCGCTCCATCAGATTGAAAGTTTTAAATTAAATATTGAACCTGCTGAATTAGGCCACCCTATCAAAATACAACATTTACAAGGTGTGTAGGAGGATCTGGAACCTAATTCAATTGATGATATGACAATTTTCAGTCCGGATTGTTCAGGACTTGTTTTAATCAGTTTGTCTTTTGAGATGACTTTTAATTGTAAGAATCTTCTAGAATGTCTTTTTTTGCAAAGCTACTTTTGCCACTCCAACCCATTGTTTGGCGATGTCATGACATCACCAATTTTTTCCACTTGCCCAGTTGTCAGGTTTTTTGTGCGTGCATGTGCAGGCATATCCGTGTGTTTTCTTGTTGCTCTGATCTTTGCCTTGTTTCCCATCTTGTTTCACTGCAGTTCTTGAAAAGCAGCATTAAGAAATTGTTAGTTTTTATAAAACGGTGATCTGCATGTCTGTGACCTCATGCCATGTAATCAAGCCATTTGAACTTTTCAAAGGTTGGAGTCCTTTCACCTAGTTTCAGTCTCCAGATGTATAGAATTTAGCCATATAAAATTTTGTATTTTAAACTCTTAAAATTACTCGCACCAAATAAAACATTGTCTATGCATCATCCCAAATATGTTTCAAATTCAGTCTCTGCCTAGGATTGCCTAACAGCAGCAAATTTTTTGAAGTCCATTTAATATTTAGGCAATCCTCCGTGGTAGGATTATTTTTAGGTATCTGTTCTAAGGCTATTCATATAATTATGGGAATACTATCAGTCATTACAATGAGAAACATCACAGTCCCTGTGTTTGGGTATGTCTATGGGAGAAATATTTTTGACAATATAATAGATCCATGTTCTTATTTAAATAGGTTTATATTGCCTGTGGACTAAAAAAAAATGCTGAAATAGCAGCATCAGGAAGCTATGAAGAGTCCGTAATATAGAAGCAGTCTTCCAAGGCATGTTCTTTCACCAGTACCCAGAGACTGCACTGGAGAGGGCAGGAAGTAATGCAAGGGAAAAGCTTTTTCTGGTAGAAGAAAGGAATCTGTTAACAAATACTGGGTATTTGTTTAACAGTCGTGAAATTGTGAGTTTCTACAGAGGGAAACTGATCAAAATGATTCAATGTTATTGCCAAGCTAAGTTGGACTTCAGGAGTAGCTCAGTTCCAATCAAACAATATCTTCCTCTGAACACAAAAGTTCTGCGCTTGTTTCAAAAGGAAATCCCTCTCCTCGGTGCAGAGATGCACAGGCTTTCTTAGCCTGCTACACAGAGGCATGGATCAGTAAGTACCTATTGAAACAGCACCTTTATCCAATGATTTTTATAGATGTACTTACTGCTTTTATTTCATGTTCTTTCTGTCAGAGATTATTTCTGGTGGCCAGGAGTGGCTATCTGGCATGAAACCAACTCTCTTTTGTCATTGACAATTGCAGATTTTGCTTGCCAAGTCTGAATTTTGCCGTTGGTTTTCTTTCCCACCTTTTAGTGCAGGCTTAGTGCCTGTTGGTGTTAGGGAGCCTAAAACATAATGAAAACAATTTTTTTTTTTTTTGCGCCCCGAATGATTGCAGTTTCTGTTTTTTTTCTGATGGAGAGCGACTGTGTTTCATTCAAACTGGCTGTTTGGGTTGTTTCAAAGTTTTACTGTTGCATTAATTTTATTTCCATATGGTTCTCTTCAGTCCCCAGAAGTACAATTTGTGCTGTTAAAAAGGGGCCAGCTTTTAAACAGCTCCACAAGTAAAAGTGCTGTGTCACTTCTCTGGTCCTATTGCAGAAGTCTTCTGCTACTAATTTTCACATTTTAATCCTGTATACTGAGAAGGGTACTTATTCAAAAAGGGGTGGAACTCTAGTAAAGTAGAGGACGGGAAGGCAAACCATTGTATATGGTTGACCTTGATCTGGTTTGGTTGAGTACAGCAGAAATGAGTTTCTGAAGTCTTTAATGAGATCAAGCATGGGGTGAAAGCAGTGAGGTTTGTACCATTTCAGGAGGACAGCATGTAAGAACGCCTGTGTGTGAATAGGAGAGCAATTGTGGTGAGGCTGAGAGAACTGCCTAGCAAAGGCCAGATCAGAGATAGGCAAGTGGAAGACTTTTAATTCATGGAGCTTTTATGGCATACAGTAGGCATTGATTTATTTGTCTTAATTCTCTCACTAGGTTGAGAAGAGCATATGAAAATGTTGCTTACAGCATAAAACTAGGAAATGCTTGATTGTAGTCATGCACTAAACAGTTGATACTACTCCATCAACTAGATACAAGTTTTTATATAATAAAAAAAAAGCCTTTTCTTATTTGTCTCTGTGTTACAAAACAGAAAAATAATATGTTCTAAAAGGAAGAAAAGTGTATGCATTGTCAGAAAAGTGGAATATCTTGCAAAGATGTATATTCTAAAGCAGATCTGTATTTCATTTGAGTGGACAGAACTGTCACCTTATAGTTTTATCTGTATCTTTAAAAAGGGTTTACTTGCCCCTGCCTTGGGTTAACAAGCAGATTGCATGTATTTAAGACATGCATACCACATGTATTTGAGATATGTTTCTCTTGTCATATAGTGAATTCTGATGTCTGAAGTTCCATCACTGCAAAATTATTATTTTTTTATTATTATTTTTTAAACTTTGTTTTTCTGATACAAGAGAAAATCCATTAGGAGACGAGGTAAAGTTGCTTTTCATAATGCTTCTTGTAAACTGTAATGGGGAGAATAGCCTACCCAAATTATTGTGGGAACTATTGGTAGGTAGGATTTTATAGAGATTAACCAGATACATTTTCCATGCTTGTTTTATTTTACGTCTGGTTGTCTCTGACCTTCTTATTTTACCTACTATCTTCACTAGAGGGGGACTAAGGAACATGTAGGAAGTCAGATATTTGTGAAACGTAAGAGATCTATGAATGAAGTTGTGATGTCAAATTTAAAATGTGTCTAAGTTTTTATTGCTGGTTAGTTGTATAAAGTCAATAAGATTGGAAAATCAAGGTGAGTTCACTTTGACTTTTTTTTCTGAAATTTTAAAACATATTTTGTATATAGCAGCTTTATTTTTGCTGAATACTGCATATGCCATAGAGACCTAACTTGCTTTTCATGAGCTGCTACATGAGTCCACTTCTAGAACAATTTACTTGTAAACTAGGAAACATTAACTAAAAGATGCTTTATTAGTAGTAAATCTCTAATCTCACAAAGCCTTTTACAGTAAATTTAAAGGGACGGTTAAAACATCAAAGCCAGAAGAGGTCACTTATTCTCAAAGATGCAAAATAAAGCCTCTGGCTTTATAATAAGTTATTACAATAAAAAATGAGATCTAATAAAGATCAATGTATTTTAATGATTTGATGCCCATTGCTTGGGTTGCAGTTCTTTTAAAATCTTGCAGGGGCCTGCAGTCTAATCCTTTTTCTGGGGGAGGTGGGGAGTGAGGGGGGAAGAATGGAGGGGAGAATGGGACATGGAAGGAAACTGGTCCTGTGTCTCCCGTGTATGAGGCCACATGCTGTTTGCATTGGCTTGGCTTGTGACCATTCTTGTCGTACAACATGAGTGGTATTTTTCTTGTCATTTTGCAGTCTTATTTGGATGGAGAATTTCTGTTGTAGGTTGTTACCTCTCTCAGTACAGGTGGCAACCTGGAACAAAGTGGATTACATCAAAAAGTAAAAGTAGAGAAAATTCAACTATTTTTGGGGAATAGGCTTGTGATGAGCTTTTCAACTTTTTACCAACTGTAAATCTTGGGGATGAGGCCATCCATCTGGATGGGATCTAGTGTAATTGACCATTCTTGATTGTTTCCCCTTCTGGATCCAGCAAAAAGATCTAATACTGTCATTAGTGCAGTCAAGGATGGTAGTAGTACAGCATTTTACTTTCATCTTAGGTTGCAAATGCCATGAAGAACTCACTGCCCTTTGATGCTCCTGATGCATCACAAGAAGGCCAGAAGGTACTGAAAGTAGAAGTCACTCCGACAGTGCCGAGGATTTCTCGGACTGCCATTACAACAGCTTCTATCCGTCGTCACCGCTGGAGGAGAGAAGGTGAGCTTTCTCTGCCGACAGCAAATACTGTAGTGTACTGTATTCATCATCATCACTGTTACCTGGCTTCTGAGTTTGAATGTTTGCAGAACAGTTGGTTGTGGTTGGTTGGTTGTTTGTTTTTTTTTTTCTTTTGAGAAGTGGTACTCCATAACAATGTATAGAATTTTACATTTTCAGAGCACTGCATGAACATGACCATCTGGGATGTTTGTTTTGTTTTTGATTTGGTGATAACCCATCAGGTAGGTTTAAAAAAAAAAAAAAAAGGCTGGAAATAGTTCAGTAAGACCTTTTTTTATTTTTTTTTTTTTCTATGTAACACAGCATAAAATTGTAGTGGCATAGTTTGGCTTAGAATTTGAGTTCTTTCTTTGATCCACTCTGAAACTCAACTGCCTGCCATCATAAATAGCTCTGGGAATGAATGGTATTATTCAGACCTTGGTAGTGTTCCAGTCACCTACAACCACTAAAGGCAGTGGGAGATAGAAGAGCTGAACATCGCGCTCGTAGCATTATGTGGCCCACCTTACAGAGGGGATGTGTCATAAAATAGCTTTGAATAGCTTAGAATTATTTCTTGTTTTTCCTCAGTGAATACTTAGATCATATGGAAGTGTGCTTGACTGTATGAAGAAGAACAGTAAATATGTAGTAATGTTTACTTTCATATGGTGAAATCTTCGTTGTAGCTGTAGCAAAAAGCTTGCTTTGAAATCATTTTGTCAAACTTACAAAGCTTTGTCTCTGCATGTATACAACAGATTTTAAAAAGTTGCTTAAATGGCAGAAGGTAAAAAGGAGAATAACCTAAAAATAAAATGAGGGTACAAGAATCTGAAAACAAGTATTACATCTTTCCTTTGATACTTCTTTTTTTTTTCTGTATTATGTGCCAAAGGATTTAATGACCTCTGGTCCTCAACTGAATCAGGATGTCCGGGACAAGAAGCAGCTGTCTTCTGTTTTCAGGACCCTGGATCATGTTTGTCTTTACTGTAGCTGCCATTATATTTATTTTCTAGTCTCTGGTCTACAGTATAGCCCACCTGTCCCTTTCTGTGGATGTTCTCACAAACTTTTAACTAAGCATGGGTAGTGTTTCGTTGTTTGTTCCATGTCCGCATAAATCTTCTATTTTCCCTGCCTGGGGTGGAATGCCAAGAAAGGAATAGAAAAGCACTAAAATGTTATATGTTGAATCCCAGATGGCTTTGACTTCTCAAACGAGGCTGACTCAAGCATACCTGGCTCACCGATCCAACACGGCTCCACAGACCTAGGGATCAAACGTGAGCAAGAGGGGGAGGTGCTGATGCGCAGGACCCCTGAGCATGGCTTCCCGGAGCCCACCTTGGCAGCAGCCACAACAGAGGGTAGGACAGAGATGAGGAGGCAGAAGTCAGTGAGGCAGTTGCTGGAGGAGGATCCTGGCTCCCTATCCCCAAGCAGAACTTCTTTCCATTCTAGTGTGTGTTTCCGCTATCCCAGGGTGTATTAGCTTCTCTTTGCAATACACGCATCCCCTATATACCTAACATCAGGTCAGGTACTACCTTTTGTTATCACATGGGCTGGCCTGGGGCTTGCATCTGTGTGGTGAAAGACTGCTTGGCATGGCAAAAAATAAAATAAAAATGACAAGGGGTAATAGCCAAGAGCTTTGGGATTGCTTGGAAACTTTCTATTACTGAGCATGTTTAATCTAATATTCAGAAGGAAAAAATGCACCAGATAAACATGAATCTAGTCCTGAAAAGTAGACAGCATAGAGTATAAATGGATTTGGTTGGCTACAACTTAGTTACAATAGTGTCTTGTTGGTCTGTGTTTTTTAAATTTCCAAGAACAAAGTCAAGCCTATCTAAGACAGATTCACAACTGTCGATATTTTTATTTGCCAGTCATCCTTTAATTGAAGATTCATACACTTAGAACTAGTTTACATGAATGACCTGGCCACTCAAAAAACAAGTACCAAAAAAGAAAAGAAAAATCTTGTGTTTTCAAGAAGAAGCCAGGTTGACATGTTTCTAAACACTTGAGAAACAATAATTGCTTTCTTTCTCAGTTGTGCTGTCCACACAAACGCTGTAGGGCTTCATATGCCTGCTCTGCAACCAAGAATAGCAGATAGAGTAGCTGGTAGAGATTCATTTTGCTTAAGTTCATCTATTAATTTTCTCATCTTTATTCCATGAAAGGCATGGATTTGAGCACTGAATTTGGATCATGATTTCTCTTCAAAGATGACAATTAATTTCTTATAAATTTAGCTTAACATAATTTCAAGTGTCTTCATATTTTAGGTCTCCTTTTCAATCTGAACAGTCTTTTGGTATTTCCAACAACTGTAAGCATATCACGTGATCATAAATGAGATTTATTTGTAGATTTGGATATGAGATACATAAGTTTCAGATTTGTTCTTCTGGAAACAATAACCTGGAGAATTTGGCGATTTAATGTAGTGTTATCACAGAATCCATAGCCGTAATCAGAGGTGCTGTCAAACAATAATTAAGACATCATGCTTTAGTAGAAGATAGTTGCATAAAAATGTTCAGCATGGGTTTATAATCTGTTCCTTGGTGCATAGTGAGTTTGAGCATGCTCAGTAAATGAGTAGTCTTCTCCAAAATTCACTGGTTCAGTTGGTCTTATTCCATTTTACTAAACTTTGCATGTGCATGACCTGAAGGATATGGAGAAGTCCTCAGCTGCAGAGAACCTTCTGGGAGAGACAGGAAGTGGAAAAGAAGTTGATAAAGATGTGGCCTTCTAGTCTTAATTTGTTTCAAGACACCTATATCATTTGAGATGTTACTGGAGAAGTTATAATTCCATGTGCTTTACTTCTGTTGAAGTTGGTTGAATATACTTTACTTCTTTAAATGTTGGCAATATATAACTATGTGCTTGGGCAAATTGAATTCTGCCAGTTGATAGCATGTGGGAGAAAGCCCAGGAATGGAGTTTGACTTGATTATCAGTATCAAATTGTGTGTGTAAATATAGTGGTCTGTTATTCTATTGATGCTGACTTCACAGAAAGTTTTAGTTAGCAAATTTCCTCTCATAAATGTAATTTTTGATATCAAACAATATAATGAGAGACTGATTATTTTCAATGACTTTTCAACCTTCAGATATAGAAGAGATAAATAGAATAAAGGTTACTTTAAAAAACTTTAATAAAATCCTTTTCAGATCAGTGTTTAGACCCAATAAATATAAAAAAGGCAGAAGATTTCAAGAATGACTCAGTAATACCTCACAGCGTATTCTGCTTCTGGGTGTTAGCAGCTTCCACTGTCCACTATTTTGAGACAATGGAGAATGATGTATCTACATCGACAGGATTAATTATGTACTTGCATTAATAATGTGTTCTTTGGAGAGAGATTTATTCTGATAAGGAAGAGTGATAATCCAAACGACACACTGTAGTGCAATTAATGTGATTCCTGTTAGGTTGCACTGTTTCTTTCTCTTCTGGCCTTATAGTAGGGAGTGTTTGGGAGGAGTAGGTTTTTAGTTTTTGTTTTCTTTTTAAAATCATCTTATTGGTCTACTGGAAAAAAACAAACAAACCTCTGTGACTTCATCCTGTTTTCCCCCAAACAGAGTATGTAAAGAATGAAACATTTTTTGTTTGTTTCTGAGAACAGCTTTTAGAGGAAAAATAACAGGTATTGGGAAAAAGAGTATGTGTTTGCTGAATTATTTCAGTCCTATGGAGAACTTTTGTAGCTACAGGGGTCTGACCAGACAGAAATTCTCTTGCATGTTGTCTTCTCTATCTTCTTCGTTTTTGAGCACTGCTGGGCTGCTTGGGCCTTTGTATAGTTGCAGCATCCAAAAGCTTGCAACAACCCCTCTCAGTCTTGTCTTTAAATTCTGTGGATGAAATGCCACTTTTTCTGTGTGACTCCTTTGCTTTGCTGTCCCTGACTAGGAACATATGTTTTAGCATTCTGTTACTCAGAAATGTTTTGACATGAACTGTGAGGAAGCACTAATGTTCTTGTAATAGTAAAAAGCTGAACAGTATTGTCTGGAGATACCGTCTTGCAAGTTACACATCATTTGCTGGAATAAAAGGGATTGAGAGGGGACTTCAGCTGCTGCTATTGCTGCTTGTAACCAAACATGCTTTCATCCAGCTTTGCATGATTATGAAGAAACATAAATGTTGGTTTATTGAAAAAGTGCTCTTGCTTTTAGTATGTTCCAGTTACATCATACTTTTATTAGCATCTTTGATTATGCGTGGGAAGGGTGGGGGGAATGGAGATGTGGTGGGTTGTGAATAAAATATCTTGCTGTCTAATGTAAGAAAATACACGTCTGTCTCAGTGAGAAGACGAAGGTCTAGTTTGACCAAAGAGGGGGCAGTAAAAGTATATATATTTTAAATATGGATACAGGACGTTAAAAAAAGTAAAGCATTCTTCATTTTAATAATAGCTGTTAAAGCCTAAAAAGCTTCTTTTTTTTCTAAGGTAAAAGGCTCTACTCAGGAAGGAAGACTGCAGTAACATGAACTATATTACCTTTGTGCTTCTGGAAAGCTAATAAATCAAGTAAAACTATATAAAACTACAGAATAATCTCACATTGTGTTGATGTGAGCGAGGCCTGAGCATGATCTGATTTGGAGAAGGCTAAATGTTGTTTGTAAACTGATACACAATAATGGTAATTCGAAGGCAAAACTTCCTTTTAAAAAAAAAAAAAAAAGTTTAAAACAAACAGGGAGTTCTTTTTATTATTATTATTATTATTATTCTATTAAGTTTATTTTTTGCTTTACACTTCAGAAATGTGAAGTTGGATCAGACCATGTTCCATCTACACAGAGGAAGTAACACTGAAGACTTTGTTCTGCTTGCCATAATGTAAAGTACTCTGTAGTACTCTGCTAGCAATCAGTATGAAAGGATGAGGTGCTACTCAAATGTCAGAATCTCTTAGATCCTTGCCTTTTAGATCCTACTTTTACCCCATGAAACAAGGTATCAAACCCAAGCTCCATTTTCAGTTTTGAAACTTAAATGCTGTTCAGTTTTCTACTGAAACAATAACTCCTGTGTTGAGTACTTGGAGCTTAGAAAAAGGACTGGAATAAGATTTAAAAAAAAAAGTTTGTGTGCAGCCCTCATCAAATTATCGGACTGAAAACAAGGATTTAAGAAGGAAGCTTGTCAGGCTTTTTTCTTTAAAATCCCATGCCAAAGCACAAAGCCTCTTTTACAACTTAAAATGTTTCAGAGGTTAAATTTCTCTTACTACAAGATTTTTTTTTCTCTTAAAAATCTTGATGCTGAGATTAATACAAATGTGATGGAAGCACCTAGATAGGATTGCTGGAAATGCAGGGAGGATTGAGCTCTGGGGAAGAGAGAACTAGGAATTAGGTTACTCTCCAACAGAAAGTATAGTCACATTGTTTGAAGTGCCAGCTACATACAACAGAAGCCTTCTCCCTCTGTTGGAGCATTGTTGCTGGCCTAGGAAGTAACCTAATTCTGAAGCCTACCCAACACACACCAGAAGATTTCCTGAACATGCTCAGATCTTGCCTCAAACTAGGATAAAAATAGTCTGAAAGGCTTTTTTTTCCCTCTATTTCTTTTTTCTTTTTAAAACGAACAACAAACAAAAACACATGGGCACCAGTACCTGCAGACAGAACTAAAACAAATTAGCCAAATGGGGCCTAATTCTTCTTCTGTGTTTATAGATGTACTTTTGGAGATATTCTTAACTGATGAAAGTGATGTAGAGGAAGGACAAGTCAAGCTCAGGAAGTACTTATTTTATTGTCAGATTCCCTTATTCTGCTATATATGACAGGAAGATTGTTGGCTGAGAATCAGGAATTTTTAAGCAAGTGGAAACCAGGTGGATCAGCAAATGACATCTGTTTTGACATTCTGTGTGCATCTCTGCATTCATGTAACCTGTATGCTTACTATGTGTTCTGATTGTTTTGGGGTTTTTTTGGTTGTTCCTTTTTTATTAATAGATACTGAAGGTGTAAATGGAAGAGAGGAATCTGTGAACCTTAATGATGCTGATGAAGGATTTTCATCAGGAGCTTCCCTCAGCAGCCAGCCAGTTGGGACCAAACCTCAGTCATCTGTATCCCAGAAGGGCAGCTTAAGGAAAACAGCAAGTGGACGTTCTGCTAAGGATAAAGAAACCTCTTCTGCAGCAAAATCCAATGAGAGCCCTCGAGATTCAGTAGCTCGGAAGCAGTACGTGCACCAATCCACTGACCTTGGTGCAGATATAATTGAGATGACACCTACTAAGAAACACCTCAGCCTGCCTGCTGGGCAGGTGGTGCCGAAAACCAACAGTTTGAGCCTGATCAGGACCGCCAGTGCTTCCTCCAGTAAATCATTTGACTATGTGAATGGCAGTCAAACAGGCTCCAGTGTTGGAGTTGGTACAGAAGGCGTTACCAATCTAGCAGCTGGCAACACCAATCGGTTTTCAACTATCAGCCTACAGGAGGACCGACTAGGCCAACCTGGGGAAGGTAAAGATCTTCTCCCCCCAGGAGCTCCCCTAACAAAGCAGTCTCGATCTCCAAGTTTCAATATGCAGCTGATATCCCAGGTGTAACTTTAACTTCATTCATTAGGACTCCCTCTTTCCCCTAAATCCCCAGGCAAGTTCATCCTTAGGCAAAACAAAAACCATTATCCTGCAGTGTGAAAATACTGACTGTTGTGATCTTGTTTGATTTGGTTTAGCTATCATACTGTATTACTGAAACAGCAATAATTCTTCCCTCACCTTCATTCTCCCCCCTTGTAAACATGGTTGTGAAGCAGTATATAATGTACTGTATGCCTTTTTCCATGCCTTCCTTTCTCCTTGGGTGATGTGCAATCCATCGTAGGCTGATCAGTCCCATTTCAACACTGTGAGACTGGAGACACCGGCGGAAATGGTGAATATGATCCCTATGAGATGATGCTTTGGCTCTGTTAAGAAATAGAAACGGGTTTGTTTTCTCGGTCTACAGTACTGCAAAGACTACTGGATCATGACTTTTCTTTCTCAGAACCAGGAGTGCCTCAGAGATTCTGATGTGACTTTGGACCTCTCTGAGTTTGTGCAATCAATTCTGGGGAGGGGATCGTCATTGCTGCTCCTGGCTGCCTACAGCACTTTTTCATTAAAATGAGGGTAGTTTTTTCTTGCCTGCCCCCAGTCTCTCATCCCAGAAGCTTTTGATGTTCAGCAACTGAGACGTGTATTAACAAGTTGTTTTCCCTCAGAGAGAGGATTGTAAGTAGATAATGTAGGTTACAATGCACTTCTAATGGCGTTGTAGCCATATGTAATGTTACATGTCTTCCCCTCCAGGACACAGGGTCATTGTGCATGTAGACTAAAATTTAGACAAGACCATGCTGTTAAAGCAATTTGGTTTGTAAGTGGGAGGGTAACACTACTTTCCCATGAACTGATGGCTAGCTCTGCTCCATTTTTGTTGTTGTTCTTATTGTTGTTGTTGTTCTTGTGAGGTGGTGATCACTGAGTTGAAAGGTGTATTCGGGTAAAGAGTATTTCTCAGGCTGCTTTCTATGGTGTCATGGATGTTAGACATCCCCACCCCTCTCAGCTGCTTTCTCAGTGTCCCTAAATTCAATCATGGAGTCATTTTAAGAATCTTACAGTCCAGACAGACCATCCTCTTAAGGGGCTGTCTCAGGGATAGAGACAATAGTTTGCTAGAAACACTGAAGCTTTAATGTGAAATGCTTTTCTAGAAACACCGTTTGCGCAAAGGGGTACTGACAGTCCTTTTTTCCCAGAAGGATCACACTTTATTGCCTTGGTATTTCTAATCTCTTAGGTTTTTTAATTGTCATTTTAGTGGGTAGGCCCCTACTCTAGAAAATGCAGAACTCATGCCATTGAGCCAAGCCTTGAATGTATATGACTGGTGTATGGTGGGCCCTGGCTGGTACTTACACTAGAGAACACTGCTTGGAAGCACATTTCTGATTATGTAGGAAAATGTTTGTTCTCCCCCTGCACCCCCCCCCCC
>VXAA01007015.1:3082530-3108199 GCA_013399115.1 Anseranas semipalmata
GGCAGCGGAAGTCCCGCCTGCTCGCCTCTCCCGCCGGCGGGAGGAGGGACTGGGAAGAAGAGGGTCGCGGATTGGCCGCGGCGTACGTCAGTCAAAGCTGGGCGGCGGCCCTCACTGGCGGAGCGGCGTGGCTGCCCCGCTCGCCCTCAGGGAAGGCGGCGCATCGGGCCGTTGTCCGGCACNTGCAGGGTGCCCGCCATGAGCCAGCCCGAGCGCAAGGGCGGCGGCGCCCTGGAAGTGAAGTTCGTGCCCGACGAGGAGGTCCTGAAGCACATCGCTGACGACGCAGGTAGCTCCCCGCGCGCTGGGAGGGCGGTCCGAGCGGCCGCGGCGCTCCCCGGGAAGGCGGCAGCCCCCCTCCCGCGGCTGGCAGCCGCCTCCTGTGCCGCGGTTTGCGTCTGCCCCCGCCCGGCACGCGGAAGGTGCCCTCGGCTGAGGGCGGCGCGGAGCGCCCTGATGTCGGCGTCCTGAGCAGAAACGTGTGTGTAGCGGCCTGGGACAGGGGCACAGCGCGGCTGGCTCACCTCCCGTGCCTGACGCGCTTCAACACGCGTAGAGAATCAGACCAGAAGGAGGTTGGAGGTGGTCGCTACAGGAGACTTTTGCTGCAGTTCCGACTGCTTGTAAAGTCTGGAATCTTAGTCTGCAAAGATGCTCGAAACTTGTCTGCACAAGGTGCAGAGCACCCTGATCCAATATTGCTGTTGGTCTTGCTTTGAGCAGGTCAGACAGACGGTTTCCAGAGGTGTCCTTAGCCTAAATTCTTCTGTGAATGTACTGGCAGCCTGTGGGCTTGGTCTTTTTGACCTGCTCCCTTTTCCTAGGGAAGGTAGGGGATGCTAAATGTCATCCTCTCTGCACGCTATTTGGAACTTCTGTGTGTGAGTCGCTGCCATTTCTCCCAAACTGTGGAAGCAGGTGTGTGCTGAAATGGAGATCATGCCCTCGCAATTGACTGCAATGGCTAGCTTTTGTGGCAAAGGAGGGACTAATGGCTCTAGGGTCAGCTGACCACCGTGGCACAGACCAGCTATTCTTTTATCAGGAAATCTTTTCTCCTTTGTATTTGTAAGGTGCTTCGCACAACAGTGTCTTGGTCTGTTAAGGAGGCAGCTGCATACTACTGCAATAGAAAAAATAGGAAGTAAAAGCTTTTATTGCAATTCCAGGTATTAAAGTACGGAAGGACAAAACTCAGCTGGCAGTCCATGTGAAGAGGTTTGTGAAGAAGCTTGAGACTATCTCAGATGATGAAACTCAGGAGTTCCTAGAAGAGAAGAACTATGTTGCTGCTCTAGGCATATGTGCCCAAGGTATTGGCAGGGGAAAACCTAACACAGCTGTTATTCCAGGAGATTCTTTTACTGTTAAAAAGTTGTACAATGTTTATGAAATAGCTCTTGAGGTCTGGCTAGTTCTAGCTGTGCTTGTGGTAACAAATAGAGGAGACATGATGATTTCTAGGATTTTTTTTTTTATGATACTTATTTTATAACACCTGCAGTGTAAAGATGCCTTTGAGCCTAATAGTAAAGCATTGCATTCCATCTTCCTTGGGTTGGGAATATACCAGTGCTTTTAAAATGGTTACAAGTAATGTTTCTATTCACAGATTCAATGGGAAATGGCTCAAGTGTAGGTGGTGGTGAAGTTTACTCGTTCCAGACTCCCAAACGCTCCAACAAAATGGCAGAGCTGGGTATGTTTTCCTCTTTCTTCTTTCACTCTATCTCTGGCTGTGGTCTTTTTGAGTACCGCTGTGAACATGATCTGGCTCTTTTTGCACTATTCCGATAGCTTTTATCTGGTTCTGAATCAGTCTTCCTCAGAAACAAAAGCTCAACACAAGGGCAAAGCAAAGGCATGGTGGGGATAAGAGATATGTATAATGAATAAATACATAAGAAAATGCAGAAGTTTCTTAATACTGGGAGAAGAATTTGTGTGTATGTGCCAAAGGATGGAAGGCGTTTTATTTGTGTATCTTAGAAAGATGTATGAGAATAACTGGATATGTAGCAGAGTTTTTTCTTTTTTTTAAACAAAAAAAAAAAAGGTAGTTTAGCTTTGTGTGGAAGGGGATTTCTCCTACACAAAGTGCCTGTTTGTGCTTGCTAGGCTAACTGTGGACTTAGAGGAAGCAAGCAGTTTTGCAGAGGGTGGGTTGTTCTGGTTCAAACAAGATGCTTGGGCTGTGCTGACACTACGTTTCTTCTCATGTGAAGAGTCTTCGTTTGCACAGCGCCATCTGAACTTCACTGGTGTTTAGCTTTCGCCACTACTGATATATCCTGCAGAGGATATGACCAAAGAAGAGGGGTTATCCTTCTTTATCATGATACAGAAACTGTGGTTTCCATACCTCTTTAATCTTCTGGGCTTCTGCTGTGTCTCAGGAAGGTTTGTTTCTTGCACTTCCTTCTATAGCAGCGTACATTTCACTGGTGTTCCTTTCTGGAGCCATGACTCAGTTTGAAAACTGCTGCCCAAATCTCCTTATTAATACTATAGTGGTGAACCTTCCCAGTACATGGTGATGGGTCAGTGCGCTCCCCTTTCAAGAGACACCTCACGGTTGAGCTGCTGATTATTTCAGTCTGGAAGGTTGAAATTGGGATTTGGAGATGAATAAGGAGGTGGGTGGGTTTTAGAGATTGGAGATGGCTAAACACCGTGGAGTCAAACAGATATGAAAATAATTAATAGCAACTTGTTAGGCAAGTTGTACAATGGGGGAGGCTGTTTTTCTTGATGGACTGTTAGCAGGACATGGAGCATTCCATATTCAGGTCAGTGATTCAGCTTCAGCTTGGGCTGATAAGTAGTTGAAAGAGGTAAATAAAATACAAGAACCCACCTCTGGGGACTGATGTGTTTGCTATACCTGCTGCTCCACCATGTCCAGTCAAACAGTGTTAAAGGACTGAGTGGGCATAACAAAACATTGCTCTGATTTGAAGACATGCAGTACCCTAGGGAGCAAAGCTTGCCCTGTCGTTGCCTCAGCTATAGCTGTGAAATGAATTAACCAAGGAGTTTGTTTTTTGAAATTTTTTGTCAAGTGTTACATTAATCTTCAGGGTTAGAAAAAAATAGAAGTATCTGATGCACTTTCTGAAATAGCTAGGAAGTTAAAACTTAGAGAGACTGTTTCAGGTGTATGACTCCATTGCTGACTAGACGAAGCTGGAAGTTTTGTACCTGACACATGAAACTTCTTTCCCCTCTATGTCCTACAGCCTCTGAATTAGCCCAGACACCAGGACAGAGTGTTGCACCTGATCACTCTAAGTGCCCTGAGAAGACAGCCAAAACCCCTCAAAGCAGCAGCAGTAAGTTCTGTGATGCTTTGGGGAACTGAAGCTGAGTGAATAGGTGTTATGTTCCTCTTTGCGTGGTGAAGCAGATGCTTGAGTGCCAGCTTCTGTCACGCTTGAGAATTCTGGTCAGTTTAACTTTGTAGGCTGAATTTGCATGGCCTCTTGTTCACCTGGCTGTGGCATCTTATATTCTGTCCTTCTGGTGCAGAGGAAACAGTAACTTCTCTCTCATCTGTTGCTGTCACACTTAACAATTTCCCCTGTGTTCAACACAGGTGCTTGTACTTAAGTTTTGAGCTGGGCTGATGTGTTGAGTGCCAAATGGGTTGTGGGTGGGACTGCACGTGTGTTCATGCGTAACTTCACAATTTATTATATAGTTTTCAAGCTCCCAATGCTGTAGGTAGAAATAAAGGTGCAAGAAATCGGTGCGAGTCAAGATTGGCAAGAGCATGTTACTTTGTGCTCAGAAGTGGAGTCTGATGTGCTCAGGGAGGGGACATTTAGCTCCTTTTTTAACATCTTTCAATGTGCTCCCGCTGAGGGCCTTCCAGAGCTGTGACCAGAATTAAAAGCTGCCTTTTGTGATAATAACATTGACTGTCTTTGTTCTCTCATTATCTACCTGTGGGGAACTAATAGCTTGGGAAGCTGATATTCTGGTGCAGTGTACCTTTGAATAGTGTATGCCTGTTTTTCTAATGGAGCATATTGTGCCACGGTTAAAAATATCCAGTATTCTGAACAATGCTGTTTTCTTGCCTTGCAGAACATTCAAGTTCAAACAGAGTTCAGCAGAAGGTGAGTGATGACTCTATCTTGATTGATTGATTGATTTTTTCACTTTAAAAACTTGAACTGGCCAGTTAGTACAGTTCTGAAAAGTAAGGACCTTGAAAAGCCTCACCCACATCGCAGATGTCTCTCCTAATCCAAGTGGGCAGGGATAGCTCAAGTGAGAACCAGAGCTACTGTTAATTAAGACTATGGGATTTAGAGTCAGTGTGCAGATCAGTGGGTTTGACAGCTTAATTAGCATGGTTGGAGACTATTTCCTTGCATTACACAATTGAGAATATTAGATAGTCCCTTAATATGCAGTTAAACTCATAGCTTTCTACTTTCTCAGTAAAGGAAGAAACAACCCTAATCATAAGGATAGCAGTGCTGTTAGAACAAGAATTCAAGAACTGTGATGCTGTTCAGTTTCTTAAATTAGCATTGGTTTATTTAAAAACAACAACAAAAAAGTAACACTGGGGGAGATATCCTGGAAGTTGATGTCTCCTTTTGTGATGCTACAGGTGCATGCAGTCTACACCTGTCAGTTGTGGCAGTTATAGAGAGAGTGCTGTGAAACAGCTGGCTTTCTAAAACAGCATAGCATTGTTCTAGAAATGCGTGCAGAGCTTTTCCTTTACAAGGTTCCCAGGTGGGAGATGCCTGTAAGAGATGCTGCTTTGGGATGCTGTACTCACTCCTTGATGATACCACATCCACTTTGACTGGATTAACAAAGATATTTCCTAAGTATTGCAAACCTGATCTGGTGTCTGTGTCAGGCGCATGCTTTGTACACATTTAAGGAAGACATGCCACTGCAACTTGGTGAGCTTGGGCAGCTCAGATTCCCTTTTCGGTATTCCTTTTGGGCTTAGTATTCTGAGTGGACTGCTGCTGTTCTGGTAGCTGTTTTTATAGTGGACTTCCAAATGATCCTGAGTAGACAGTATGATGTGGAAGATGACTGCTCAGGGGAGCAGAAGCATTTCCAATACATCATTTCTTTGGTCTGACTCTTCCTAAGGGATGTTAGCATCTTCAAAAGTTAGCATCTTGGCTGGAGATTTCTCAGTTTTCTACCCTCTACCTTAGGACGTTAGTTGAAAGAATTAAGCCCTTTTTGGAGCCTGATCCTGCCTATCTCTAGCTGTGAATGGCAAGACAAGAACTCTCCAGACTTGCTGCCTCTGCTCTCTCAGTTTATTGTGGGCAGCAATAGCTTGGAAATGAAACCTGATTCTACTCTTTGCTTAGCAGAGGGCTGTTTTGGGGAAGTATATGCAACTTCTTCTGATGCTTTTTTTGTTTGTTTATTACAGAGTAAAAAGAATGATTTTGTGTCTACCACACCTTACAGACTCCGGAAAAGGCTAACAGGTAAAAATAAACCTTTGTAATCAGCTCTCATAGTCGGTGTAGGTGCTGTGTTAAGAGGAGGGTGTTTCACCTGCTTATGGTCTTCTGCCTGTAGCAGCAGTCTCACTGAAGCAGTCTGATTCATCCTGCAGAGTGTATAGAAACGTCCCTAGGGAAATCTGTGTAGACCTTTTCCACACAACAGGAATGGGGTGAAGGGGTTAGAAGCACCTGGTTGCTGAGCTTCAGAGATGTGATAGGAAGAGGCAAAACTCTGAGTAATCTTACCTGTGCTGACACTTCAGTTTGGCACAATTCCTTGAACAAAGTCATAAAATTTTTTGTTGATGGCTGGGACATTCATGGTAAACTATTTTCAATAACTGGTTGGCTATATGTACTCTGAATGAATGCAGAGGAAAGTTCAGTGCATGACATTTCATGTTCAATTTCTTCTTTTGTGTTGAAAGACCAAGACTGAGCCAGATTCTGTGTTCTTCAATCAACAAACATTGTTGACAGAGGTGTTTTACAAAACCTTTTTAGAGTGTGGACTAGAAGATACTCAGCTGGCATGACTGGCATTTGGGAAAGCCGATATAGAGATGTTAAGAGAAATAGGGAAATCCATTATCCATTTTTAGTCACTTTTTAGGGTAGGATTATGTTACTTGGTTGGTATCAATGGGCAGAGCTTTACTAAACAAATTGAGTTGAAAACTGGGAATGAAATGGCTGTGTGTGCTTGCAGTCCTCTTAAGCGTTGATTTTACTTTTCTGTGAAATATATTTAGGAATCATATGTTTGAAAAACATCTAGAGAACGAATGTGAGAGATTGATTGTGCAAACTGTGTCCCGTGTAAGAATTCATAGGTAGCTTTTAACCTTAAAATTATCCTCCAGCTCCAGATGCTCATTTAGAAAGTGAGAGTGAATATTCTGCTTCCTGCTCGGAGGAGGATGAAGATGAAGAAGCCCAGAAAGAAGTCAGCACTGTTCTATCAAGTCAAAAGACCCCAGCAAAAACTAAGGTTGCAGGTACACCTCCTTCCAGAAAAAAAATAACCAAAAAAAAGGAGGACAAGATGGTGAGTGTGCAGAAACTATACCCCTGAACCAACAAGAATGAAGGGATGTTTATTAACAATAACCTGTCAGTGACCACGGGGAAGAACTGCTAGATTCATTTCAAATGAAACCAGCTGGGTTGGCTTTTGCTGTACTTCTGAGCAATCCCTGTTAGATGGGCATCATGTGAGCATACGGGCTAATCCAGTCTGTATTCTCAGCAGCTACAGAATGAGAAGTTCTAAGATGTCTGTGAAGCAGGAGACCTTGTACTGAGGAGTGATGAAGAAATTGACTCCAAAACAATCACACTTTACTTTCTGGCTTGGCATTCAGCTTTGTCATCTTATTTCCCTCCAGCACCAGGCATCTCCACACCCCTCTAGTATTATTGTTGTGTTCTGCTTTCTCAGAATATCTTCTCTCCTATCTCCAGTAAAGAACCGTCTGAATGGGTTAGCTTTGGCAGAATGCTGCTGTAGAAACCATGTTTGCGAATGTCTTCTGGATTTCTATTCATCCTTGCTCTGTATCTCATACTGACCATCTTCAGACATATTTGTGGGTGCAAAGGGAGAGGAGTAACTTGTTAGCAGAGCTGTGGCTGATTCTTGCTGTCAATTTTTAGAGCAACCTGGTGGAGGAATACTTTGAAGCTCACAGTAGTTCAAAAGTGCTCACTTCAGACAGAACGCTGCAGAAGTTACGGAAGAGAAGATTGAATCAGGTACACTTCAGAGTGAATCGCACAACTCGGAGCTTTTGATTTCTTTGGTGAAGATTTCCCCCATCAAAATTGCCTGATGTTGCTATTTTCAGTTTATCTCTGCCAATGACATTCTTGGTGGTAATGCTGATTTAGGCAGGGGTTAGGTAGCATTTCAAGCATTATGTCTCCCTTATGCCTTCCTGCTCTGAGCACGGACAGTGGGCTATTGCCCAGTTGTTTGAACCTGAGACAGTAGGGAAAATGCAGAGAGAAAGTTGAAAGCTGCAGTTAGCAGAACAGGTTGAAATTAGATTTGGGGGGAGGAGATGAGGAAGAAGCAGAGCTGTAGGGACCTACCCTAAAAATTATCATCAAACCATTGTTTTGTCAGTGAAATTCTCAGGGGAATTATAAGTCGTCTTGATTATGTGTAGAGGAGATGGAGAGAGCCCTTTTCATCTATGCATTACTGGGTCGAGCCCTGTGCAGGACTGGGACAGCTCTAAATGTTGTCATCTAGTTTGTGAAATGCATTTTGTCCCCTTCCAGTTCCTAGGAGACAGGAACTGTCTAATTGTGGTGACTCAATTACTACATTTTTTTCCACATGCCACTTCTACAGCCAGTTCAAAGTAAGCAATTGTATCCTGAAGAGACAGGTACACACAGACAGGTGCCAGGGAAGCACGTAAAATATGTGAATTGCTCTCGTGTCTATGCACCCATCTGGGTTGTAAAAGATGGTACATATGCAGATTGCCTGATGCCTGGTGTTGTCTAGAATTGCTACCCAGAGAAACATTGGATTTTTAACAAGTTCTTTCATAACAGCTCCAGAGCAAAATCGAGGCTTTCAGTATTAAATCTACTGCTGGCATCAAAGAAAGTGAAGGTTTAGCAGTTCTGTCTCCCAATGCTTTATGTTTGTCTGATATACTGCAGCTGCTTTTTGTGTTCTTTCCAGAGTAAACTGTCTTCTACTGCAGGGGAGTGAAAAGCAAAACTGTTAAAAATGAAGAGAAAGAGGCCAGTGTAGATCTGATATCATTTGTCATGCTACTGTGCTGTTCAAACACCAACATCCCAGCATATCTTTAAAGCTGAATGAATCCTTTGATTCTTGATATTTTGAAATAACACTTTCTCTACAGTTAGCTGTCAGCTGCAAATGATTTCCTTTCTCTGCTGTATTTGTATTTCTTTTCTATGGTGATGTTTATAAGCATTCTGTTAGACACAAATACATGAACCATTGCGAAGCATGTTGCCCTTGCTCCATTTGAACAGGGTTGTGGTGTTGGTATCTTCCTAGTACAGTGCTTGATGCTGTTTTAAGTTCTAAGTGTGTCCATTATTTCCATAGTGGTGTTCCCATACTCAGCAGGAGGAGATGAAACACGGTGCAGTAGTGGCACAGACCTCGGTTCTAGTCCTTGTCTGGTTGCCATTTCCCATAATATGGTCATTTACTCTCTGCTTTGTTTCTCCAGTAGCAAAACTGTGCTTAAAGTTCTCATGGGGTGTATGTGGAGAAACATGAATTGAGTGCACCGTTAGTGAAAACCATTCTAATCTCTAGCTAGAGAGCATACTAGAGGGGTATTTGTAAGGACTCCAGACGTATGTCCTGTTTTTCTCATCTTTGAATTACTGTCATCTTACCTCTTTCTCAACACAGCAAACGCTGCATGACCTTCTGAAAAAATCTCCCCTTGCCTATGCTGCTGAAATTAAAGAGCTAAACCAGCAATATGAGTCCCTGTTTTCCAAGTGGATGCTGCAATTACAGTAAGTATCCAGTGAGAATCACTGAAGAGGCCTAGCAAACAGGCACTGCCGTAAACTTACCCTCATGTCAACAACATCCTGTGGATAAGGAATAATTCTTTTCTTTGATTGCTCAAATTTAAAATTAGGTGACATTATTTAGTACATACTTTTCTGTAGACCAAATCGTATCTGACTAACTCCTTGAACTGAATGTCTGAAGTGAATCATAGAATGGTTTGAGTTGGAAGGGACCTTAAAGATCGTCTAGTTCCAGCCCCCCTGCCATGGGCAGGGACACTTTCCACTAGATGAGGTTGCTCAAAGACCCATCCAGCCTGGCCTTGAACACTTTCAGGGATGAGATATCCACAGCTTCTCTGAGCAATCTGTTCCAGTGCCTCACCACCCTCATAGTAAAGTATTTCTTCCTAATGTCTAATATAAATCTACCCTCTTAGTTTAAAACCATTACCTCTTGTCCTATTGCTACACTCCCTGGTGAAGAGTCTCTTTCCCATCTTTCTTGTAGGTCCCCTTTAAATACTGGAAGGCCGCTATAAGGTGTCCCAAGAGCCTTCTCTTCTCTAGACTCTCTCAGCCTTTCTTCACAGGAGAGGTGCTCTAGCCCTTTCATCATCTTCATGGCCCTCCTCTGGACTCACTCCAACAGGTCCATGTCTTTCTTATGCTGGAGGCCCCAGAGCTGAACACAGCACTTCAGGTTTGGTCTCACGAGAGCGGAACAGGAGAATAATCTCCCTCAACCTGCTGGCCACGCTTCTTTTGATGCAGATTTCACCATTTTGATGAAATGAGGTTGCATTCTGCCTTGCTAGTTTGTTCCTCTGTAAACCAGGATAGAGGGCATTTACAAACAGCAAACATGAATGATGAGAAAAGTGGTATTTGTGAACAATTGGTTTTGCTTACAACAGTATAGTTGGTACTGAGTAGCCCACCATCAGTTTCTTCAGTATGTGGCTATCCCCAGTGATGTAGCAGTAAACTTTGAGTGCCTATAGTATGTGATGATCTAGGTAAGAAGAAACCTTAATGCCACTGAAAATGTTAGCATTAATTTTATCTGGGTTTGTGTGTATCTTAGAGGGAAGGAGAAAAGTAAGCATCCAGGAAATTAAATGGGGAAGTACAGAGAACTATGAGACTCTGAAGTGCCTTAGAGAAGACAAGCCACCAGCTCTGAAATCAAGTGCTGAGGCAGGAGCAGATGCTGATGAGAAAACCCCTTGGAAGCTTTGCAAGGGAGTAGATTATAAGAGAATTTGTGGTCTTTGGGGAGTGGTGGATCACATGAAAAATATGGTAGCCTTGAAAGTTGGAGACTTGCTGGAAGAGTTCTCTGTGACTCAGTGACCTGGAAAAATGCTTAGATGTATGTGGCAGGGTAAAAGGAACAAATCCGTAAACGATATTGAAGTTGGCGACAGTTGTTCAACGCCTGACCTTTTTCCAGTGCTTTTTGAGTGACCCGACACTTACTTCTGGTCAAGATGATGTTTTTCTTGCTCCTCAAAATGAAATAAAGATTTGTGAATTCCTACCATGTTCTTTCTATGCTTTCTTGGTGGAACAATTGGGATAAGGAAGGGATATGAGAAGTCAGATTTTGCTGTGAAATTGTGCCTGTAGATCATAGTAGAAAATCATCTTGCAGGCTTGCTTTTTTTTTTTTCTTGTAGTGACTGTGACCAATGGTAAACATTTAATATAATCACATGGTGAGGGAGTGAATGCAAATGTTTGTTAGTCTTCGTTATTTTGAAGATGCAATTCTAGTCTCATATTCTTGGACAGTACCATTTTCTTCCATAAATGTTTTATTAAATTTGTGGGCTTCCGGTCTGCTAAAACTAGGATGCATGTGCCATATTTGGGATTTCTTGTAGCTAACCTTATGTGTTAGCTGTGAACTGAAGGTAAGTCTGGAGTTGACAAATTCCCTAGAAACGTGAAATTTTTAGAGGCAAGATTGCAATGGATCATTTTGCTTAATGAAAATGTGATTGTATAAAGCTAAAACTGGACTTTTACTTTTTTGATTCAGTGTATTTCCTCACTTCCCTGCAGCTTGGGTTTCAATATTGTGCTTTATGGACTGGGCTCAAAGCATGATTTGTTAGAGAAGTTTCGTACCTCTATGCTCCAGGATTCTGTTCACCTTGTGGTTAATGGATACTTCCCCAGCATCACTGTGAGATCTGTAAGTGTGAGAAAAGCTCATGTGTTTATCTAATCATCCTGTATTACAGGTACCTCTAAAATCTTTCAGTGTAAAATGTTAAGGAAAGCTGCCTGCATCTTAGAGTAACAGATTCTTGAATGAAGAGCAGTTCCTATCTCTTTTTTAAGAGTTTAAAGAAATGAGCCCACACATTTTTGAAGGAATTGCTGTGGTTCTCATCAGTAATACATTCATCAGTCTAAAGTGTTATTTTATGTCACTGTTTTGAAAAGGAGTAGCAATTTTTGGTTTAAGTTGACTGTTTGGGGAGTTTTATGGTAAAAATCAGAGTATCTCTGTCATGACAGTCAAGGGCTAACTTTTATGTTTTCTGCACTAGGTCCTTCAGTGCCAGAGCCCTTCAGAAGGGGCAGTGGTGACTCTGCTATTTTCTGTTTCAGATTCTCAACTCCATCACAGAGGAAGTGTTGGACCATATAGGGACTTTTCGCAGCCCCCTTGACCAACTTGAATTCATCATGAAGAGGTTTAAAGAAGGTAAAGTGACTGATTTTTGTACATAATAATGGTAGTTTGCTTACTGTTAGGAGGGCCTGGACATTTTCTTTGCTCACAGTTTTCATATGTGCTGTTGCTTAGTCTGTTGTAGCTAGAATTGTCTTGAAGTTTATGCCACTTAAGAAAACAAATGGGCACCAGGAATACATGTGTACGTGATCCCAATCTGTTACTTTTGTCACTGTTTAACGCGTTCAGTTCTGTAGAAAGGGAAGGAGGAGGGCATGAGCATACTGGCAAGTCAGAGGCTACTCAAGCCTTCAGCAAACTGAAATGCTCGTCTCTCTTGCATTTAGCATGGTGCCTTTGCGCTTTTACTCATACGGTGTTTCTGTAGCCACGCTTCCTGGTGGAAGACAGGATAGGTAAATTCCAGTTACATGAAAGAAGATGGTTCTGAGTGGCTGCTTGAGGACCTGATATAAACCCCACTGAAATGAACAGAACAAAGAACTTGCAAACAGTTGGAATGACAGTTGCTGATGGATACTAAGTCCCTTAAGCTCTTCTGGAAAATCATGTCCTGGGGGGGGGTCTTCCCATAAATTTCAGTATAGGCTGGATTAAGGCTTAAATGTACATGGTTTAGGGAAGTCATCATGTAAGCTTAATATATGCAAATACTGATGTTAAGATGAAATGAAGGACAGCAGTGTCAAGCAGGTTAGAAATAGTTTCAAAAAGAAAAGTTAAATGAGTACTACCACACTGAGTGCTTGCTGAATTCTCTTTGTATGTAGGTTATATTGCTTGTGTATACATGGAAAATTGCCATGGAATCTTAATTGTGCAGGGCATTGGTGTTTAAATGTTTATACTCTATTCTCCATCCCTATCGTAGTGTTTCTGGTGGGACTGAGTGAAACAGGCTAATTAACAGCAGTACCCACTTGAATCTACATAAATCGGTCTCCTGTACTACACTAGCTGATCTGACAGGGAGTCTGAGGAACTTCAGGTTTCTGTTGACAGCCAAGTATGTATTCATTTGTGCAAAAATTGGCTACTCTTCCAGAATTATTTCTGGACTCAGGAAACAGCTGTTCCCTGGGGATGACGACAGCAGCAACAACCTAAGTTGGGAATCTTAACATCTACCATTTGCATTATCCAAGCTAAGTCTTTGTAACTTTCTTTGAGGGCTCAGTGGGAAAGATTTCTAATTAAGTTAGTATGCTTTTGATCCAATCCTGAATAGACGATGTGTTTTCATTGTGTGAGGAAGGGCTTAAGGATCATGTAACTTAAAAGCAGATGAATAAACTGTGCTTAGACTTCCCTCCCAAAATACATTTGACCCTGAATCACAGGACTAAAAACCATAGCTGAAAGGGCAATTCCTGGTAAGGCACTGAGCAAACAGTTCTTTGTTTTTTTAAGATAAAAACTTTAGCTGCAGAAAGAATAGTAGCTGTGACAAGAACTGCAATACAGTGAATTGAGAGAAAACATTTTAGCTGCTCAGAAACACCAAGTGTGGAACACGGATCAAAGTAAGCTGTACAAGGGAAGTTATTTGATATTGGAGTGGTGAATGTGAAGCCTGGTGGCATAGCTTTGTTCTAGGCTGCACTGGGAATGGGAAACCACTTTGTGTGCGGTTTCTTGTGTGATTGGTTCTCTGCTGTTTTTTCTGACCTTGCAGATTCATCTTTAGAGCTCTATGTCCTCATCCATAACCTGGACAGCCAGATGTTAAGAGGAGAAAGAAGTCAGCAGATCCTCGCACAGTTATCCTCTCTGCCTAGCGTTTACCTCATTGCCTCTATTGATCACATCAATGCTCCTCTCAGTGAGTCCCCTTGGGCCTGACATAGCAATGAGAGAAGAATCTGCATTCTACTTTGGGGCTGCTGAGCATGTTTCCTAAGCTCATGTATTACTCTCGATGTGCAAAATAGAGCTGGTGATGTATGTATGGCTGTAGCAGCTAGAAGCCCTGACTGGGACTGTGGCCTTGTTGAACCAAAATTGTATAAAGATACTGAGAAAACTACCAGTCTGTGATTATAATAATTAAAAAAAAAAAAAAAACTCCAAGCTTCTGGCACCCCTTGATTTAGGGACTTAATGAAATGGAGATTGGATGTTATGGCTGTCACTGCATCTAAACAATTTTATCAGCCAGAAATTCTTTGCACACTGCTGATTCTGGAATGATTTACAGCATATCCATGAAGCTGGTATGAAAAGGAGATGTGTGCAAATGTTCTGTTGCAGAGAACTGTCTTGCCTGAACTGCAACTATCGGGGTGCATGTACTGTGAATTTCACAAGCAGACATCCATTTCCACAAATGCTACAGTAGATCTCAGCACATTTTAATATTGCTTGTTTAATGCCTGAGAAAAGCTAAAGCTCCAAATTCTGTCTGCTTTTTCTTTCCTCTCTGTCCAGTGTGGGATCAAGCAAAGCAAAGCCTCTACAACTGGCTTTGGTATGAGACAACCACATTTAGTCCTTACGTGGAAGAAACATCTTATGAAAACTCACTGTTAGTACAGCAATCTGGATCTTTGGCTTTGAGCTCCCTAACGCATGTCCTGCGCAGTCTCACTCTCAATGCCAGGTAAGGCACTGCTACACTTCACAGTAGCACCTACTGAGGATCCAGTTCTTACTAGGTTATTCTGGTCTTCTGTGTTAATTGTTAGGCATACACCTAGCAGGGGGCAATCCCTGTTTTCTGACAGTAGTTTTCAAGATTAACATGATGGGACCTGGTTTCCATGTAATCAATTACTTTAAATGAGCAGTTTGTATAGCAAGCTTTACCCAGCGATTAGGTGCACACACAAAGTCCTGGTCATGAGAGAAAAATAAGTTAATATTTGCTAATTTTTTTCTTTTGTTTTTCCCCCTCTCCTCCTTTCGCTTAGGGGTATATTCAGACTGCTTGCCCAGTACCAGCTGGAGAACAAGGACAACCCATCTTACCCAGGTATGTATGCACCATTTCCTCATCTGTTTGGAGTGGTGGTGTTGCAAGCTCAGTTACAGTGGCACTGGCTTTTGGTATGCAGGTTACATCGTCAGCTGTAACTGTTGGTTCAGCAAGTCTCAGCAGTATAGACTATCTTTCTAGTGGGGAAATTAATAGACTGGCTGGATCCTAAGAACCTCCACTTACTGTTGTCTGCTTTCGTGTTTAGACATTAAGACCATTCAGGGGGGACTATGGAGTTAAAAAGTTAAAATCAAGGAAGAATATGAATTTGCACAACACTAGCACTTAATGAACCAAGGAAAAAGAGGAGATTCGGTTCCCATGCTGCTCCTAAATGATCTCTGATGTGTCTCTGCTTTCTAGGATACATGTGGAATACTCTGTCACCATCCCTAACAGATGCTGCAGAGGATGAGCAGCATGTTAATAGTGCAGAAAGATGGAAGTAAGATAGGGGAGTTGGAAATTGAGAGATTCACTGTGCTGGGAAGTGCATTTAAGATCCTGTTAAAATTCTATTAGGCAGACAGGGTAACTGGAAAGTTAAATCAACTGTTTTCTGTTGTTTACTGAAATATTAGCTTGGTCATATACTTGAAGTGATGATGTTGCTGTAGCCATTGTGGTATAAGCCAAAGCAACATTTGTAGGTGGAGATAACATGTATTGTTAGACCTGGAAAAATGGGACAAACTTACCACTTCAGTTTCTCGTTCTTGCCCTTTTCTGTCTCCAGGCCTCTCTTTCCAAGACTTCTACCAGCAGTGTCGGGAGGCCTTCCTTGTAAACAGTGACCTGACACTCCGCGCACAGCTGACAGAATTCAGGGACCACAAGCTCATCCGGACCAAGCGGGTGAGTAGGGGGAAGAAGATAATTCTGGGAATTCAGCTATCTTAAACAAAAAGCTGCTTGCTTCCTTGAAAGTATTCCTAAGACGCAAGTCTGCAGCTCACAGTGAGGCTGTATTTGAAGCACCTGGGGACTAGCAAAGGCTGAAATTCTGTAATTGCAGCTCTTTCCATGATTCCAATCAGTGAACACCCTTCACATGGATAAGGGGCTGTAAAAATGCAGTGTAGTTTGGTTACTCGGCAACCTGCAGGTCTCTGTGGAACTCAACTTCCTGAAGACCTTGAGAAGTAATGGACTCTGGAGGCTGCCAGTCTGCTTCAAATAGTTACCTGTATTTGTATGCTAGAAGAGTGCACGCTAGTGCTAATAATGAGGCAGTATAGCTGTGCTAGATGTGGGAACATGGTGTTGAGGAGCTATGTAGTGACGGAATAGCACAGCCCACCAGAAGCTTTGAGTTTTCTGAGTGTTTGTACATTTCCAGTGTTGCTCTAGGGAAATACTCCTGGTTTTAGCAATGTAGTTGTTCTGAATGTTCACCAGCTCTCACCCCAGCTGCAAGTACATGTCAGCATTGCAGGGCTATCTAGTGGCTTGCATTGCACTGTGCACTGGTGTTAACAGAATGTGTGTTGCATGTCTGTTCTCAGGGAGCTGATGGTGTGGAGTACTTATTAATTCCTGTAGATGACAGTACCTTGACCGACTTCTTAGAGAAAGAGGATGAAGATGTATAACGTCTGTCTGTTCCCAAAACATCTACGGCAATTGTTCTCAAGGGCTGCTGGAGAGGGGCCTATGCTCAGATCTCTCTCTCCAACCCCAAAGCTGCTGGACTACTTACTGAAATGTAATAACTGTAATGAACAATGCTTCTTGTTCAGGTAGTTTGGAATGATGACTTCCGTAAGCAAGGTATTTCTTGCTCTGAAGTTAGTTTTGTCTGCTTTGTCTCTTAGCTCAGATGACACCTTCATATCTGCGTAACCAACCATACAGTCAGGAAAACTAACTCAGTAAGATTGTGCCTTCTGCTCGTTACCTCATCAGATATGAGGGTTTGGCTGGAGCAGTTCACATGGGAAGTGCAAACCACTAGATGGTCAGAGCTTTAGTTTGTACTAGTGATGCAATTTTTCTCAGCTGAGTGCTCTCTGGTACTCCTTTACCAGTTAGACAAGAGTGGCTTCCAGTGTATGAAGAAGCCAAGTTTTATAATGCTAAGAGACCTGCCTTGACTGCACAAGGAAGGGAATACAAGCGGGTTTGGGATACTGTGGGTAACTTATTAAATTCTGGCAATAGAACTGAAGGACTTTCCCCAGGCCCGAATTCTTTTATAGGAAGATTTAGGTTATCAAAATTGTGATGGACTCAAGTCATTGCCCGTGGTGAGGGTGAGAGGATCCAGCTTCTTTCATCTGCTTTCCAACTTGCAATTCAGAAATATGAAGAGGCTGTGAAGTTTCTTTATTTTTAAAAAGCTTGATTGTATGTATGTATTTTTTACATCAGGAGTGTCCATTGATCCTGGAGGAGGCCTTAAATGCCACTTAGAGGCTCTCCCCTTTTGTAGCCCTTAGAGGCTGGGAGACTGCTGAAGTTTCACAGCTTTTCTTCACTGTGTTTCTCAGGTATGTGGGAGTAAGCCCAAAGTTTCATCAACTGTAGTCTGCGAGCCAGACTTCAGGGACTTGGTATGTCTAATACTTGGTAGCTGTGTTACAGCTCAATGTTGTAATAGTTCAAATCAACCAAATAAAGTACTTTATTAATTTTCATTAACTTGTCTCGTCTTCCACAAATGTTTTTATGTTATAGGAAGATAGAGATCTTTCTGGCAGTTATGTGAAAGCCTCATTTTCATTATTATGTCAAATATCTGTGCAGATCCTCATCCGGTGTGCAGAAGACTTCAAACTAATTAGCAAAAGTATTTTATATTCTGTTAAGGTATCAAAATTAACAATAGTTTGCCTGCCTTTCAATACCTGTATATAGCTTCAGAAAAGGACCAGAACAGCACATGGAATAATACTGTTACCTGTGTTCCAGGTGTTACCTGGTATATCCCTCACTGACAGAAGCAACAGGACAGAGGTTTACAGCCTGACTTCGGTTTGTATTGAAAACACAGAATATCTACTTATCCTACTGTCAGTTTGATTCTTCAAATAAAGGAACTATTTAACTTTGGACAGTCTGATGGGGGAAAACTGTTACATACCAGCAGTATTCTCCAGTTTTCTTCCACAGAACATTTTCCAACTAACGTTCTCTTTTGGTGGCACATGCATCTGCGTTTTACAGGCTTCGATTCCAAAACTTTGCAAAACACATCAAATCCTGCCTGTTGCTACTTAGGCTACCATCAGAACCGCTAAAACTGGGATCAAGGCATTATGTCTTATCCAAGCTCTCTAACTTATCCAAGTTAGCTGTAGAGTTCAAGAACAAGTGCTCTGATGCTAGAAGAGCTGACACCAGAAGAGATGTGTTAATGGAGAAACTTAGAGTATCGTAGTTAAGAGGCAACCACATTCTACTTTGCGGTCCTGTGACTTTCTCTGGAGTTCCTGTGAAGCTTAAGATTTAATTTATATTCTAAATACACAAGGAAGACACCTTCTAATGTGTTTACAGACAGTGATACTGTGGTGCATTTCCAAAATAACTGGTTTTTAGACGTGAAATTTACTTTAATGAACTGCTATAATCATCCTGAGTTTAGATTTATTAGTTAACAGGTTGGGTAGACTATCATACAAGTGATGCCCATACAAGTCAAAAACAGGTGCAGGAAATACCACCACATACCTTGTAAGAGAAAGTTACCTTTGAATCAATTCTTGGCTGCTGCTGATGCTTTGATGCAAGCATGTAAGCTAAAGAAAATTACTGGGAATTAATTCCTGTGGGTTTTGTGTTAAAAGTATTTCAGCCTGATTTCATGCTGTCTGGATGACTACCCCACCTATGCATTTATTTTCTGTCTTTTGCATTCTGTGTATGTACTAAGGATACTAGCTCTTTGGTATGGATCCAGTGGCATTTTTACATCTTCTGTAGCAATTCTGAACTACCGTATTTGGAGGGATCACTTGTACAGTCCCCTCCTTTCTTTGGGAAAGAAGGAATTTCTTCCCACTTTGATTCTCAGCTTAGTCAAAGGTCTTCATGGCGTTGATGAGAATGATTGCTTTTATATAGCCCAGTAGCTTAGAAGGCTGAACAAGTAACATGTTCTTTAAGTGAAGCAGGCTGGCTATTTCATGTTTTGAAGTTGTTGCATTGAACAAGAGTGCAAAGTAAGGTATAACAGAGGGGGCTTAAAATGCTTTAACAGTGATGTTAAGTTGTATTAAAGTACACATTGTGGCAGCAAGCCTCTGATCACAGCATCACATCAAAATTCTGGAGCCAGTGTCTAGGACCACTGGGAAAGCCTGGATAGCAGACCAGCTTCTTGACATTTCACTAGGGCACTTCTAGTAGTGCTCCACTGAGGAAGAACATGGTCCTCAGTTACCTTCTTAGCTGAAAGAGGGACATGTCTAAGTTACAGGGAAATACTTCCTTGATTTTTTCCTAGATGATTTTAGTCTTCACGTGGTCTTCAGACAAAGCCCTAGGTTCGCACAGGACTCCAATGCACTGAGTTGCTTTGTGCAGCCCAGTAAAGACATTGCTGAATAATCTAGTTTTATTAACTAAACTTAAAAAGATGTTGCCAACATCTTTACAAACTTGAAATGAAAGTATTTTTAGTTTGTTTAAATATTCTTCTGGTGTGCACATAATCCAGAGATGGTAAGATATTCAACTGGTAGATTTTTTTTTTTAAAAAAGAAAACTCACAAAAAAACAACCCCCCAAACATTATTGATGGTGGAAATGCTACTTGTTCACTTTTAGTAATCCTGTAATTAAGACCCATATGTATAGAAACTGTTTTTAAAAGAAAGTAACAGGCATATTAAATTCATCTACAGCATTAATAAGGAGGTGAGTTATAGCTTATTAAAAAACTTCCAAATCTTTTTTAATTGAGGGTTCCTCTACTAAAAAGCCTTAAGGTTGCATTAATGGTAGATTTTGCAATTGAATACTAGTACCAAATACCTGAATTGTGTTCTGTATTTGCATATGAGCTGTGTCTTAATAAAATGGTTAATGCAAAGCAGTGATCCATACCCTTTCATTAACTATTATCAAGAGCTTTATTAGCTAAAATATCAGTGACTTGTACTGACATAACCACAGTAGGGTAGAACTGCTGTGTAAGCTTGAAAAGGGAGATAAGTCACGTTTTTTATATTCTACCCAAACCAACCCTTGAGTGGTATGGTTATCAAATATATCTAAGAAGAGTATGCAGTAACTAAATTTATTGAAGTGCAACCCAGTAATTGAGTAAATCATCTTTTAATAGCCCAAAACAAGCATTTATTAGGTATCTCACAGATGACAATATATATACCAAACTTTGGGGGAACATACAATACAATCCTATACTGAACCAATTCAGAGCATCTTCATTAAGCTTGCATTTGGATAGGTTTGTGCAAGATACTACGAAATTCTTGACTGTTCTCTCACTTTTTTTCCTTTTATGCCACCTGGAGGGGATCTCTATCTTTCTCAGATACAATTATGTTGATTTTGTTCTGTAGGTGGATAGCTAGCATGTCACACAGCTCTGACAAGAAGCCTCGCTCAGTGTTACTGTGTTCACACAGAATAACACTTATCCCGTTGGCAACTGCATCCAGAACATCATGGTGGGACATCTCTCCTGCCATTTTGAGAAAGAAATGCCATGTAGATTGCTTACAGTTTAGGTAACCATTTCTTTGCAATGTATACAGAATCTTAGCTAGAAGCTGGGAAGATGCAACAGGGGAAGTAGCCCATAAGGAGGAATGCAACACCATCTGCTCAGTATAAGAACATGGCACACTCCTACTCTAGTGTCCCTTGAAGGACTTTCAGCAGATATCCCCAGTGTACAACTGTGACAAAACCACAGAAATTCTTTGCCCTCTTTGAATAATGGTAGATTTTGTCACCTAGGGCAGGAAATAAGTGTGTGGTTTGGAAGTAGATTGTCTAGATGTCGTGCATCTACTCAACAGGGTTGCTGTGATGGAGGATAGCTTCTGGGGAAGTCTTGGGAAGAAGCTGAGGGTCAGCTCTGCAGTGCTACATGTAAGGGGGAGATGGGACATGCCTTGGCAAAGAACTTGCTTGAATTAAGTACTGCAGAATGCAAGGCAGCCTTCACATTGTGGATCAAGCTGTAGGGAGTACCTGTTGCACTATCAGAAAGAGGATAATGGACTAAGTGTCCCTTTGGTCAGATACGCTATCGTGGTCATTACATATCTTTGAAAGATGCTGTAGACTACATTATATTCCATTTTCCATTTGGGAATGCTGTAGGGAACTGAGGAAATACTTTGTATCTTGCCAGAGGAGAAACACACTGAAGGTTGCAATGGACTCTGCCCTCAAACACTGATTTTGAAATCATGCATGTGTAATAATGTTTACTTCAAATAACCATCATCGTGCCATACAAAATTCTGATCCATGTTCCCCCTACTTTAGTGTTATTCTTCTGTCATTCCAGTAACTGATTGTTTCTCAGTTATAACGGGTAATTCTTTCTGGCAAAATCTTTCAACAGTCAACTCTCTCTTCTTTTTTCCTAGTGCCTATTTTTATAAAGATAATGAAACAACAACATAATCTCTTACCTGTGAGGTAGAGGTCAGCTTCCGTTCCCTTCAGGACACTGCTCCCAGAACCAGCACACAGAGCAGCTTTCTTCACTGGCGAATCTGCAGGATACGAGGTGCCACAATTAAACTTCTTTCCCTCTGTTCAGTCCTCGCATCAGTATTGCAATTGTTTCACAATAACTACTACCTTGATTTTAGGGTCAATGTAAATTTGTTGGAGGAAGAGACACATCTGTCAGTTTGAAAGAGTCAGAGGCCCATAGCATCTCTGATAATAAGCAAAATCCTCTGCGTACCAAAAAGATATGTAGAAAATTTTCTACAAGGGGTTGGGAGAGTTTGCAGAAAACTCTAACGCAGAGACTTGTTGCTGGCTACTGCAGCTCAGTTCTTTTCTAGTGAGGTGTTGTTAGTTAGGTTTCTGAACTCTTTAATTGGCTGCTACTCTTTCCAGGACTCTAAAGTTCCACTGTATTTGTTTTCCAAACTAATGGTGTCACTAAGGCAACATTTTCCCTCTGAGATATACCAGCTCCTAACTTTTAGTTTTCAGAAGGCCAATCTCAGTGCAAGCTGAGAGCTCCTCCGTGCCATTAAAAATTTGCCTGTTTGCTATGATTGCTGATTCCAAGTTATTACATATGTGGTAGTGACAGGAAATTTAATTCTCCATGTATAGTGTGTTCAGCACAAGGGGGGCTTGGGGGTGCACAGAATTTTCAAATTATGTTAAGGTTTTACAGTATGTTGTTATGCAATTACTGTTGATTTGAGTGGAATCACACACTACAATCCCACATCATAATGAGGGGCTTCAAAATAGGTTTGTTTTAAGTGCAATTGATAGTATAAGAAGCTTGTAACAAGACTTCTGTTTCATACAATGCAAAGAGTTCTCTACAAATTTGCTCTCACAAATTCTAATAGGTATGTTTCTTGGAGAGGTAACTGAGATAAGAGGATACTTGTTCCAGATTTTAGTAGTGACCACAGTTTGAGCTAGGATAGCTTACCTTCTCTGTCACTATTTCTCCTTCATCAAAACATGGATGGCTATATGTTCAGAAGGATACCACAAAGGATCTTTACTATTTTAAGGTGCTTTTAAATTTAACATTCAGTCACAAAAGTGATCATACAATGAGGTAATGCACACTCGTGTCTGACATGCTGGGGAGGAAAATCTTAGTCATTATAGGAGTTGTGAAAAAGGATGTCTCGTGTTTGGCTTCTGGTGTCCCTCTTTTGATGACAACCAGCATAATATAGAATTGCCCATCAAAAATACAGCTGACATTCTTTTTGCGTGATTGTATCACAAAAAAATATAAAACACCGATTCTTGTCTTTAACAAGCGCTTCACACTACTCGAAAGTAAACCTATCCAAGGCAGCAATATTTTACACACCCACACACACTCACACTACTTGTATTCCTGGAATACTAGTTCAAATTGGCAGTCTTACTGGCAGGCTTGTTTACCTAGTGTCTTGCCTGTTCCCAGGGCTAGGCGGATGTGGGGTAATTTTAGGTGGCTTTTGATACGCTCGATTATGTCTGACAAGGAGGCTGGCTTACTCAGTGTGCATAGACGTCCCATTCCAGTATGTGGAAGAAGAGGCTGAAGAGAAAAGAAATTCAAACTACAGTGAGAAAGCTGACTTCAGAAGTTCACAATGCTTTCCATAATGTACAAAAATGAGCATATTGGGTATTGTGGATGAATACCTCTGTACTTTGTGGAAAAAAAAAAAAATGTATGTGATGTTCTTAAATGTAAAGTACTAACTACACTAGCTATTGAAATTGATTTTGGAATTAGTTCAGACCATACAGCTATTCTCATTGTTTTGGAAAATGTGCATGGCTTCAAATCCCCACAGGCCAGTATTTCAGAGCACTGACAGGTAGCATAGGAAACCTGTGATGCCAGTGACTGCTGGATTTCAGCTTTTAGGGCAGCCAGCTCACAGAAGTAGTATATTCACTAGAAGTAATTCATGATTTTGTTACCTTTTGTAATAGGAGAATCTCAGTCTTGTGATAAAGAAGGCTGTTCTGGGACAATAATGCCACCACCTCCAGCAGTGCTTTCTGAGAGCAGTTCAGACTGACTCGTGTTTGCTCCTCACCTTCAACCCTGAGGAAAGATGTGTTTGGTGTTTGCTAAGAGACTAGGTAAAATTTCAGCATCATCTTAATAGAAATTAAAGCTGTTCTATCACAGAGGGTATTCTACCAGAGAAAGGGAAAAAAAAAAAAAAAGCAGACACGGTGTAATAGTCTAGTGTAGTCTACTCTCTTGGCATAAACAGATATGGGAATTTAACTCAACTGTCCTCATTAAATTTCCTGTAAACACTCTACCACTTCTAATCCGTGTGATGTTACATGGAGTTGCTAGTTACCATTTAATATAACACAGATCAATCAGAAGGGGATGATTATCCCATAAGTTTCTAGATCTGTTGCTGAAAAAAAATAGCAGCAATGCACAGAGGAATGAAGTGGTTACAAGAGTAAAATACAGTTCCAGCAACTTAATTCTTTCAAGCAACAGAAAGAACACAACATTAGAGAATGAAGCAAATACCTGACAGGGAGAGTAGTGAGATAGAAGATCTCCTGGATGTCTTTGATTTTGGACAGCACTGTCTCTAGATGCTGGGCGGTGTCTGCACAGAATTCTACCCGGTGAGTGCCTTCAGTCGGATAGTTTGGAGCAGTTGATGGGTGCAGTGGGACAGAAGTACAGGCACCTGAGAAAACAGCACAAGATTGTGGTTTTGGAGAGTTGGATGATGTAGCTGATACTGATTTAGCACGTATACAAAAGAGATGCAACTTTGAGCAAATTTTGCACTTGTCTATTTTCCCTGACCAGAAATCAGGACTCTTGTCCTGTTGTCTCCATTAAGCACAGTCTATTCTGAGTGCAAAGAAGTTGATGGATATATATTATTTGTCATTCTTAATGCCATTCAAGTTTTATCCTAAGAATTGTACCAAAAAAAAATAGTTTCTGGTTTGTAAAGCAGGCTGGAAAAGACACAGCTGTTTTCATTTATGAGTCACAACATAAGATAAAAATCTAAAAGAATTTCAGATACTTTAAGGCCTGTAGGAACAATGAGGTCTTGCGCCTTATAAATTAAAGGCAGTGATTTAAAGTCAGCAGTCTAAACTCTTCAACCAAGATAGACAATAAATATGCTGCACCAGTTCTGACTGTATCCAATAGCACAGTCATGCATCTGGAAATGTCCTCTGGTGTCTGTATCTGGTATTCCTCACCAAGATGAATTCCCTAAAATATGGTTAGGATACTTAGAAATACTAGAAGAAAATTAAAAGAAAGAAAAAGTACTCAAATCATATTTGCAAAAGCTGGAGGAAAGGAAAATGAGGAGAGAAGGTCCCCACATAGAATAATTTGATGAATGTCATGAATACTGATGAATAATTTGAACCAATTTTTTGTTTTAACAGAATCTCACCAAGTCCCTTTGTTAGCCAGTTATTGACTCCATGAGGTACCGCATCGTATGCCGTATGCGGAGAGTAAATCCCGATTCTGTGCTCCAGAGCTCGGACCACCAGACGTTCCTTCCAGGTCTTCCATGTTACTCGCTTGAGCGGTGTGAATATAGGAGGGTGGTAAGAAAGAATAAGGTCTGCCTTCTTCTGCACTGCCTCCTCCATCACCTCCTCGGTGAGGTCATTAGTGAGGAACAGGGTGTTCACAGTGTGGGGAGGGCTTGGTTCCACCAGCAACCCCACGTTGTCCCAGCTTTCAGCCAGGGAGACGGCAGCAAAGTCGTTCAGGGCAGAAACGAGTTCCCCGAGATTCATAACGGAGCGTGAAGGCAAGCGGCCCACGGCACGGATGCAACGGAGAGGCCGGCGGACCAGCTGCGAGGCGGGCAGCAGCATGCAGGTACCTGCGGAGGGGGGAGAAAGGCGGGGATGAGCTCCTCCTGGCCGAGGAGCTGGAGCTAGAGTGTTCCGGCTCAGAGTACCGCCCCGCTGCGTTACGGAGGGCAGGGCAGCCGGGCTGGAGGCTGGGCCGCTGTCGCAGCACGGGCGCTCTGCCTTGCAGCGACCGCCGCAGCCGGCCCGGGGCTGCGGGACCCGCGGGGAGGGACGGGCAGCTCCTCGCTCACCTCACGCCGGAGCAGGCCAGGGCCGCGGGGCGGAGCCTGCGCTCGGCCCTGCCGCTTCCGCCGCGCAACCGGGGCGGGGGCGGCCTCTCCGCAGCGCCGGCGTGAGGTGCGGTGCGGTGCGAGGGGAGCCGCGGGGTTGGGCGAGCACTCCCTGCGGGAGCGCCCGGGCCTCGGCGGGGGGGCGGGGGGG
>VXAA01007015.1:3126474-3136835 GCA_013399115.1 Anseranas semipalmata
AATATATATATGTAGATGAAAAATATATAATATATATAGATGAAAAATCTCTATATAATATATGTAGATGAAATATCTTTATATAATATATATAGATAAATCAAAGTTTAAAAAGCTGGTTCCTTTATAGTGGTATATTCCCAGATCATTTCCCATTGTGAGCACACATGCTGATAAACATGTTTGGGAGGGAGCAAAATAGAATTTTTGCATAACAAGTTATACTCTGTTTGTTTGTTCAAGGAAACGCAAATATTTCCATCGTGACCAGCTGGATTGGGATGAACACAGTTCTGCTGGTAGATATGTCTCAAGACGCTGTAAACCACTGAAGGTAAAAATAACAGAAGGGAAAATGCTTTGGGGGAGGGGAGCTGTAATTATGAGATTAAAAAAATATGTTTTGTGGTTTTATTCATGAAGGAATTCATGACATGCCAGGATTCTGACCATGAGAACCTCTTTGACCTCATTCAAAAAATGCTGGAGTATGACCCGGCCAAACGTATAACTCTTGAAGAAGCATTAAAACATCCCTTCTTCTTCCCCTTGAAACAAGAAAAAAAGGAGCTGTCTCCTATAGCTGAGCAGGCTGATACAGACGGTGTCAGTCCACCAAAGAAACATAAAAGATTTTAAATATTTATTGTGTACAGTTATTTTGTAAATGCCCTATTTTGTATTATGACTCTCTTTGGATACTTAAGTTTAACTCAGCTGCTGACATAAAAGTTATTTAAGAAAAAGATACTGATGAACCTGATTGTGTTTCCTTAATAAAATCTCAATACATTCTTATATTAACATGTGGAAAGAGCACTCTCCATCTTATGAAATAAGACCTCTCCTAAAAGGGAAAAATAATAATACTGTTTTTTTTATTGAACTGTCACTCGAATAGTATAGTGAAATACCTAGGGACTGAAGGGGCAGTTTAATGATTTTACTGTTTTGCGTTACTGATGCTTTTTTTTGGGGGGGTGGGGCGGCTAAAAACAGAGACAACCCTCTGCATTAAGTGTAAGGATGGCCTTTATTTGTTTAAAAAAAAAAACTTACAAAGTAAGGAAGATCACTGTAGTATTAAACAGATTGCACTCTAATCACCAATTTCTTTTTTCACTTTAGTACGTGTATTCTGGTTGTAAGTATGTCAGTTAATGCTAATTTTTAGTTTATAACAGTATATACTCGTACTTTACCAGATCTTTCCTGAATTATGTGCTGTCCTGAGAATCACTCTTAAGAATTCAGCTGAAGTTTTGGTGAGCAAATAATCTGGTTTAACATGTCAACAGCCAGCATAAAATAATCTCATTTTGGGGGTGGGAGCACAGGGGTAGGATTTTGTTCATTTTACCTTCCAGCAGTAACAAGGCATGCCACTGCCCCAGCACTGTTAGCAGCTTCAGCCAGGGCTCTAGAAAGCTGGTGGGCAGCTGCATTCAGAACAGCACTGTTCGCTTGTACCTGTGAGAGAAGTTGCCAAGTGACTGACAAGTGCAAGAGCCCTGGAACTGATTCCTAGGTATAAGATAGCCTGACAAGCCATTCTGTCCCTCGGGAACTTGGGCCACCAGCTGTGACAGCAGGCTCAGAGGTGCCACTCTTCATACCCCACCATAGTTACAGGAGTTCACCACCACCAGAACAGTTTCTCTGCTGTAGGACACCGAGCTCCCAGAAGCGGGGCAGCTGCCTCACCCATAAATTGGAGTAGAAGATTACTTTATGCTGGAAGTATAACAAAAGAGATGACAAAGTCTTTGGAGAGATGGACAATCAACAGGGTTGTTTGGAGCAAGTAGTATGGATTAAAGTGTCACACCAAGTTACCACACAAGCCATGGCCTCTTCACATCAGAGGCTTTTTACAGTTTTAATTTGCAAACAGAACTGCCATAAATCTCATTTACCAAATCATGTCTACTCAAATGCAGATAGAAAACCCAAGGGGTAAAATGGATTTCATTGTGGAAGGCCTTAAATTACATTATTACAGTAGAAAATACAGGAGGTAGAATATAACTGAAAGGACAAATGCAAGTTAGAGTCAAATCTATAGCTCCTGTAAGCTACTTAAAACATGGTTTTAAAAACTAAACCCAGTATTTCAATAACTATAGAAAACAGTTAAAATAAATTTGCCATGAGAGCCCTTATATCATGCTTGATACAGGGAGGTAGGATGTAAGAATCAGAAGGACACATGAGACATGACACTTATCTACAGCTCCTGTTTGCTTTACTGAGGACAGTTTCACAGGTCAGTCGCCCTCTTCAGCTTCAGACTCCGACTCTGCAACAGAGAGACCTCATCAACCACCAGGTCAGCCCCTCCCCAGCCACCAGTGTTCAGCCCCCTGCAACATGCACAGCAACCACCAAACCACAGTGACTCCACCAGGGAGCTTTTCTAGCCAGGACTGAGGGCACTCCTTCTCTGAGGATCAATTAGCACCCCCACCCCACAAAACAAAGCACCGAGGATCCCAAAAGGAAAAAGGAGGAGCTTGGGAGCTAAGTTTTTGGTTACCTTCTTCAGCATTCTTGAGCCATTCAACAAATTTTTTCATTTGCTCCAGAAACACGCTCTTTCCTTTTGCAAGATGCGCATCTTTATACCACTTCAGGATGGGTTCCTCACTCAGAACTTCAGCTGCAAGATGTATAAAAGTAATGTTAAACCAGAAAACCACCAAATACCAGTTACCAAGAACCCCTGACTGGCAGCCTTTGCTTCCTCCCCTAGAAATTCCACCAACATGTATTTGTTCCTTGGGCATGGCTGGACATACTTGTTTTAGGAGTACCTCCTGTTCTAATATTCTGAGAACCACACATTTCAGATAGGTTGCTGTGGGTTTTCTGAACACTGTATCTAGAAGCTGCACTTTCATTCCTAGTAACAAAGTCTTACGTATTTCATAGCTATGTGAGGTCTCATACTCAGGAAAACTTCAGTCAACTGCTAAGAACAGATGTAAATTCTTTAGTCCAAAGTACACCACAGGAGCTATTATTAATTGTTTTAAATTTTACAGATATAATCTTCAAGTTTCCTCATGTTCCTGTGGTGTTCCTACAGGCGCACAAGCATGTAACTGAGTAATACCTTCTCAACAGCCATTAACAGAGGCACCCCAGAACCCCTTGATGGTCTCAGTCTCTGGCTGTTCAGAGAGAGAACTAGGAATAATGCACAATTACAATCCTTCCGTAAGTTATAAGTGCCAAAGAGTCTTAAAATCTTAACTTTAGCTTTGCTCTAGTAGACATTCTCCTTGTCTAGTGGAGTACTTCCCCGTGTGCCAAAGACTGCAGCATCTACCTTTGCATTTTAGAGCTCCATGTTTGCAAACTGACAATAGAAAATTCTTCAGCTCATGAAAAGCAGCATCACAACACTGATCTTCCCTAAAAGCCTTACCAGGATAGAACCATTCTGCAATCCACACTTACAAAATAAAAACAACCCCATAGGGAGTTACCTTTATAGAAGAGCACCACTATTTTCTGGAAGGCCTTCATGAAGTGAATGTTGTCATAACAATACTCCTGAATCTTCAACAGAAGAGTCAGCTCTGACTGACCTTGGGTAGTAAAGGCAGCAAGTAGAGGGCTGTATTGCTGTAACAGGAATAACAAATTGGCACACACACACACATAACATTCCTTAGCATTTACTGCCTGGCTAGACTGGTTTCATGCAGTTTCTATCAGCCACTGCTTAAAAATTTCCAAGCTACATACCAGGGAAGCAATTCCCACCCACCTGCCAGGAGTGTTCCTGCAGAAGTCATACTGCATTTACCTCAACAACTAGAACTATAATACTACAGTTGCAAGAGGAAGAATTACCTAATGCTGTCTCTGCATTATGGTATTTGTAGGTTTCAGCTCACTTAAAAAAGGGAGCTGCAGACAAGAGGAAGCCCAAGCTCTACCTAACAGATGCAAAAGCCTATACTTGGTTACAATACCTTCAAGTGCTTAATGGCTTGCTCTGCTACCAGCTCCTCCTTTTTGTTCCATTCCACAGTGCTCATTACACTTGACCAGATTATGGCTATCACAGTCTGTTCCGAGATGTTGTTTTTCTTCATCTCCTCCTTTACATACAAGATTATCTGCCAGACAGAGTAAGAGTCACCACATAGGTCACGTATGACACTAAGCTAAATTAAAACTTCTATTCTGAAGGCAGCCCAGAAGCCTTCAGTACAGCCAGATTCAAGACATTAAGGAAAGACTATGAAGCTAGAACACACTGGTACTAATCATAATTACTAGTTGGAACTAGGTGTCTAAGCTCAGTGTTTAATTAGGCATATATCCTCTTCAGATTAGTATTAAACACCACTGCATTTCACATAATTAGAGCTAAATTACTACAGAAAAAAAATCACATGTACACCTTGCTTAAAGACAATACTTACATCCTTGAATGGATCTCCTCGTGACATCTGCTCCTGAAGTTCTTTCTGCAGTTCCTTCCGAGCTCCTATGGTTTGCTGGTTCCGAACGTACTCGGAAAGTTCTTTTAGTCCTGCTTCAGTGAAGTACTTGGAGAAGTGTTCAACACTTTGTTTGTTGGCTGGGAAGAGTTCCTGAAAACAAAGTTTACAACAACTCTTTCAAAAGAGAAACGTGTCAAGTACTTTGCTAGTAAATGCTATTTACCAAACTGGCTTCAGAAGTAAATCAGTGGTTTCAGTGACACTCACCATCAACCTGTTATCCATGTTTACTTTACGAAGACTGACAGCCACTGCGTTGATATCTTTCTCATTTATCCACGATTTGAACAGCTTGACTGCAAAAGCTGCAGAAACACCTGCACAACAGGAGTATAGTAGTAGTAGTAGTGAAATTCAAAAAGAAAGGGATTGAGTACAGGATACCTACATTGTCACAACCAAGCCCACAGCAGCAGCTATACTCTCCCCTGTACTAAGCTCAACTCTCCCTGCTGCAATTTAGGAAGGAGCCTGAAGACATGACACACCTTCTGCATCCTGAAAGGTCCCTCTCCAAAACACAGTAGTGCCTTGCAGGGCGACACTAGTGACTGCAGCCCCCACTGTCATGCAGAGAAGTCCTACGCACAAGTTTTCCAAAAGACCGGTTTTCTAAAGTCTCAGCAAGACCTTCCAGGTTGTGAGCCAGCATGTTTACCTCTGCTAATCCTGAAGTAAATCTATCACCAGATGAAGCTAGTGAGCTGCAGGGGTGTATTGTCATCACAATTTCCACCTACTTATGCTTTGCGTTCTGTATCGCATGATCCTTCCCCTAATAGAGGAGCTGGGCAACACTTACCTTCTTTTACCAAGTTCTCATTATAAAGACTGTTGAGAATCGATGCATTAAGTGTCCCATTGGCTAGCAGAATACCCGTCAACATGGCCAGTTTGTTCCGCTCAGACTCTGAGAACCCTTTCAGGAACAGCAGCAACTGCAAGAAGAAGAGCTGTGACCTCTATGCTAGATGCTTACTTTTGTTTCAATCAACCTACTCGACTAGCAGCAGCGCTAGTACATCAGTAGTCTTCTCCACTAGTCATACAAGCTGGCTGTTCTTCAGTTAACAACAAGATTCTGCCCTAGTTTAATAATCTATTGCATGCTCTAACTCTTCTGTATAGAGTGATTAACTAGCAGAATTTGAAGGCTTATCTTTCTGTCAATAAGGATCTACTCCATACCTTTTTGACTTCATCTTCAAAGCCTTTCTCCAGGTACTTGTAACGCCTGATTAGCTTGTTAAAAACCTGAAAAGAGACAATGTGTCTGAATTGCTATGAATTATCATTTAGTTAGAATTAAAAATCAAGTTCTGTACAGTTGGTCTCAACTCTTTTAGAGCACTTTAGCTTAGGAGAGTGCCATTCTACCACACCCAAAGGTAGGAGGCTTCTTAAAGCCAAAAATTTTTAATTTACATGAACTTTCAGCTACACAAACATTTAATTTTTGACCACTGAACAGATTAAGTTAAATTGTACTCATTTCAGAACTAACCTGAGCAAATGCTTGCATGGTTTCTAGGTCTTCTTGTGCTGCAAATACACAGACATCTGTGCGTGTCATGTCATCTGCCAGGGTACCACCTGGGGCTAAAGAAGGGTTTCAGTATTAGTGGTATTACTCCCTGATAAGAATTCAAATACCTGTAATATGCAAAATGCCTCGTCCTTTCATGAAGAACGGAACAACTAGATCACTGTAAAGACACCTCCGCATTTCCATCTGCTCCACTGCTGTAAGTGCACTGAACTTTAAATTGGTAGCTTAGATATGAACATTTAAATATTCCAACCTCCTACTGCTAAGTGGATTGCCAACACATCTTGTTTACGTCCAGACAAGTTCATATGACCACACAAGCTCCTCTTCCCTTAAAGGAAAACACTAAAGCTGCTTATTCCTAGCAACTTATTAGTGTCTTCTGCAAAAATGCTGCTTTCTATGTCAGTGTCCATATAAGTAACTCACAAATAAGTCACACCAGGAGATTAAACACCTAGAGATACACGTTCAAAATACAGTGCCTTAGAGATGAGCTGTCTGGAAAAAGTCATTTCAGGTTTTTAAACTGCTCATCGGAAGATGCTTTTTCAACATTCTTCCGTTTAATACAGGCATTTGACTGGTACCCTGGCTGCTTCACTAGCGAGGGTGAATTGAAGTCATCAACTCCAGTGTCAGAACACCTCCTGATCAATTTCTATGCCATCCTAACACATAAAGGAACTTCTTTTGTCATGTAGCAGTCAGAAGCAAGACAAAGATGGAGATGAGCATTAGTGGTAAGAATATTATAAGGTAGTATGTTTTTATTTTGTCCTTGTCTGATTAAATATCAAAGCTAGTCTGCTTAGCTGCTTGTTACAGAGAGCAAGTTGAATAAAAGGCCCCTTTACCACCGCTAATGTAGTAATGCGTTTTTCCCTCCCCTCTCGATCTCATTCTGAGAAGGAACACTTCCTAACAACGTATGCAGTGGTTTTAAGACTCTTGAGTGTAAACCCACAGATTTGTATGTGAAAAATTTCAAGCAGCGATGCTCCATGTGGCAGAGTTTACTTCCTCATGCAATCAGCTTTTGTAACATCAGTAAGAGTCTCTTGCCAGAACAAACATCACGCAGTAACTTCAGTCTACATAACACTGCTCCAATATACAGCATTCCGATAAGCAGGCATACTTCATGAAGCTAAACCATTTTGAAAGCCTTGTTTTTCAGCATTTGTTACAGCAAGTCACCTGACAGTTCTACAGCATCAGTGGGAAGACCACCTGCACATGCAACAGAGATGTCCTACCAAACCAGCCACCCCCACTGCGGAACTGCCATACACAGTCTGGCTGCAGCCCAGAATCAGATATTTTTCCTCTTCTTCCCCTCCGCATTTAGGTCATTTGAAGTCTATTTCTGTTACTTTACAGAAAGCGTTCTGCAACTGCCAAATTTCTCATTTACGTCCTTTCCCCCAGCCCAAACTATTGCATAACAGATGCTACAATCTGAAACAGACTTTTTCAGTCCAGGCAGACAACATAAAGGGTCCTCTTCACACGCTGTATTTTAAATGGTTCCCTGCCATTTGAATCCCTTCTCACTGAAGCGCAGTCAAGTAGGAATGTGAAGTCTAAATCTAGAAGTACCACATCTTTCTTAGCACTTTTCAACCTCATTTAGCTTCACCTACTTACCTGGTTGGTCAGCATCCCTTCCACTCTATACACACAGATACACATATGAGATTACTACACTGTTAGTCATCACGTTGCACTTCCTCAGTTCTGTATGTTTTCTGCTGACTTGGCCACCGCCTCCTTTCTCTAGAGCTTAAGTCCTCCCCTCACTATTGCTAACAAACAATTTAGAATAGCACTTCCAAGAGCAAGCACATCCGATTCTTCTGTTAACAATGTTACTTTCCAGAATAAAAGGGCAGGGTGCACAAGACACAGGATCATGTCAGAATCCTCCACTGGCTTTGTGACCACAGACGAGGCATCTGATCCAAACATTCGTCTGTTTCTCATTAGCAGAAATAAGCTTTGTTACAAAGTTTTTACAGTGAAACAAAACAGCAAGCTTTTGAAAAAGTCAAGTAAATAAAGGCTGACAGCAGCCCTGTCACAGGGGACTTACCCAGCATTCCACCAGCCACCAGGATGTCAAAAAGTGTTTCTGCATAGCGGCGATAGTCAAGTTTTGCACCAGAAGCATCAAGGAACTTTGCTACTGCCTCCAAGTCAGTGCCAGTTTCAGTTAAACCTTGAATAATACAGTCTTGGAACTGGGTAGGGTCAAACCTCTCTTTTTCATCTGCAAAGACAAAGTGTTTGTTGAACTGAAGTTGTCACACACATTTATTTAGTCTTTAAACACATGAAGAGTTTGTTCTTTTATAAAAACAAAAACAAACTTACCCACTGGCAAGCCTGAAGTTAACCAGAACTGAGATCGTTCCAGTCTTCTGGAATGATAGTCCAGAAGACAACTGGTATTACTAGCACAAATAGAGACTTAACAGTGTAGCCTAAAATGAATTTCAATGGCCAATACGACAGTAAGAAATTTTGGTGCTTTCACCTCCCTATTCATTCAAGAGGTGGGGGGAGGCTATCGAAAGCTAAAACGTTCCTTATTTACCTTTAATTGAATTTCTCAGTACTTTTGACTAAGAAGAGTAGTCATTTGTGATGATGCTAATAAAGCCTAACTGATTTCTGAGTTTGTTTCTTATACCCCTGCTCACATTCAATCACAAACTTTTCCCCCAGATATGGAGGCTTAGCTACAGGCTGGAAAGTAATTCCTAATATGTGCCCTAAAACTTTGTATATTTGACCCCATTACTCAAGTTCCATTTCAGCCCTTTGGGCCTCTCACTGTTTCAGATTAAATATTCTGACTGAAACACTGCATCACTGCATAACGTTACCATGTTAGAGCCAACTGATGCTTTTTGGCTATGAAAACTATCCATCCCCTCCTCTTGATCTGGAGTTAAATGAAAAGCCATCACTTTTCTTAAGTGCTTGTGGGAAATGTAGAAATCTGGGCTAAATTTTTTGTCTTAAATAAACATGAATTGATGAACTACAGTTGCATGTCTATTCACCATCTTTTTAAAAGTATTTTAAAGCAGAACACATTTTCACGTTCGAGATAAATCACTCGATCAGTGGCCTTTTCACTACAGGTACAACTAATATGCAACAAATGCTCCCACATAACTAATAGATAACCTTAAAAGAGAGAGGTCTTCAACCCTGTTAATCTCAATTTGTCCTTAGACTATGCAAACCATGGGAAGAAAAGCTTCCAAAGAAAATAAGAGCTCAGTTGCAAATCTTTACTAGACTGCTGTCTAGAACAGCTTAGCTAGTTTTGTTAGCATCTATATAAACCATTTTGTAAGAGGCATGCTAGTGTCTGTACATTCAATGCAAGTTTCAACACGTCTTTAACAGTTGGGTGGAAGTCTGAAAATACTGGATCATTCATTTTCCAGAACAGATCTATGAAACTCATTATTACTACAGAGTTGCTTGGAAGCCCAACTATGGTTAAATGCTTTCAAGAGACAAAAATCCAGGGTGCTAGCACTTCATCTGTCAGACAGACCAAATCCAACTCTCTCAATTCAACAGTTTTTCAAGATACTTTGACATTAAAATGGGTTCAGCAAGCTAACATGTACGTTTTTGTTTGTTTTTAAATCAGGTACTCTTATACCATTAAAGGGGCAATGCAACTCTTATCCAGCAGCTAACACTGAAATGCCTCCTAGGTTAGATGCTCCTTAGATAAATGCATTACCTACAACAAGCCTGTGCTGGAGTTCCCCTGTAACTTAGGTGTACTAGGCACTTCTGCTTCAAGCTTAATACACTTGGCACAGGTCAACAATAACTGCTTCTTAAGCCAAGGTTATCACAGTGAATACAGCTACATTTTTACTGCTTTTTTTTTGTTATTATTTTTTTTTAAGAGTTGTGCAGGGATCATTCCAGCATCTGGAGTTAGCTTCGAGCCTCTGTATTCGGGGTGGTCTCATTTAAAAGATTTATGAGCAGAGCGTAAAGGCATCAGTTTGGTAAGTGACAGGAATGGGCTTTTCACTGGGTGCTCTCTAGGGAGGGCCACACGCACGGCACGGGCCAGGAGCTCGCAGTACGCGCATGGCAGCTGGCTTACCTCTTTTTCTAGTTTTGAAACGCTGGCCTGATAGCGTCGGCTTCTGCTGCTTTTGATTCATAAAAGACACCCTGCGCGGAAGCAGACACACGCACGCTCAGGCGCTCGCCAGCGCCCCGCGCCGCCCCGCCGCTGCCTCCCC